>VMDR010026413.1:0-14040 GCA_007922815.1 Macrotus californicus
TTGCCTTTAAATATTTTATTAAGAATCTGCCAATTTTATAAGCAAAAAATCGTATCTTTTTCTATTTTATATATCTATTGGACATAGACATGCTTGCTGTTCTTAAGTGTTTTAGCACAAATTTCTAGCTCCCTTGCTTTGCGGTGTTTTATATATCTCTCATTTGCCCAATTCCCCCACCTCAGTGGGAAGGGAAGGTTGCCTGGGCCCAGTGACTGTTGGTGAAGGTGTTGACTTGCGCAGTCTCCGCTGCCTGTCCACTTGCTGGTTAGGAGGGTGTTCTTCCATTACAGCTTCCCAGTAAATTCAGCCAGACTGAGGAGGCATCTTCTTCCCTCCTTTTCTGCCTATTTTCTGAAAAGTAAAAATACCCAAGTACACACAAACCTCCTTTCCTCAGCATGCCCTGAAACTTTCTACAGTGTTTTACTTAGTAGGTCTACAGCTCCCATGATGCACTGTGTCATCACAGCCACCTTTTTGTGAGGCTGTTTTGGGGGGTAGAAATTGCACTTTTATCCATGAGAAAGACAGATGAAAAGCAGAAAAATCTTTTAAAAAATGATACTGCTGCTACAGAAGGAGAGTTTTCAAGCTGTGTGAGGCTGTCATCTTTCAGTCAGAGGGCTGAGAGTAGGGGACACACAGAGTCCTGGGCTCTCCTTTCCAGTGACAGGGATAGTCTGTCTCAGGTGGCCAAACATGAGTCACTCACGAGTCCACAGTTCCTGAACTAGTAGAGGTCTTCCCAAATTCTCAACTCCAGGTTGGTTGCCAGTATCACTTTCAACATAAGATGTTTTCCTCTTTCATTGAATACGTCTTTACAGATATTTGATTGGAATATCAGTAGGTGAGTTATGCTCTTTAGTTTTTTAAAATGAGAAGCTTCTACTCATGTTTTAATGGCAATAGCTGTCACCAGGACTACTATTTGTACAGACATACCTTATATGTTTCCCTTGCTTTCAAAATGAAGAGGTCTTTTTGCCACCCAGAGAGCATGTTCTGGAACAGCACTTTGTATAGCAGATGGTTTTTCGCACTGACTTTCTCAGAAGAATCAGCCAAATAAGGGAGAGAGCTGATATTTTTCTCCTTTGACACACCCACCATGCTCATTCGTCACCATGGAGGACACCAAACTCGCTGGACGGTGGCCCTTATGCTGTGTAAGGTTTGCCTGGCTCTCACCCATGTCAGAGGGCAAATAATAATGCAACATCAAACATTTTTGTTTTTAAAAAGTTCCCAGTTTGATAAAGAAAAGTGATACCATTAATTCTAATTTTTCTATCTTCGATTATTTACTAGTAATTGTTTCCTATAATTTTGCCATTTTTATTTCTCATGGATTATCTTGAAATAGCGTTCTGGTTTCCTTATTCAGGAAGTGTGCTGATTTGTCTTTTTATTCGCACTGGGGAGGGTTCTACCCTACGATGCAGATAGCCCCTCAATTCCCATTTTTTTCAGCCCCACCTGGGAAACCTACATGACATTTTCTAATCACTTTGAAACTCCCTACCCCTTTTCAAAAGTTTTCTTTGACTCACCCTACTTAAAAACTCACAGTCTTACTTCTGTTCTCATTGTTCCTCTGATTCTGCCTTGTAAAAGACCCCCCATGATGTCCCAAATCAGTGGAGTACCCTCACCTGTATCCTCTGTTATCTCTGTGTTGCAGAGGCTGGGCAGGTCCACTGTAGCTTCAGGGAGACAGAAGCATACATGTGGAGCCATGGAGATGCTTGACATGCCTTTATTCACAGGTGGGTGAGACACGACTACTGTCTTTTTGTACTGCAGGCGAACAAAGCCAGCAAAAAGCCAGGAAATTATATAGCAGAGCATAATTCTGCGCATGCGAACCCACTTCACATTATGGGAACAGTTTATCGGACCCAGTCTCGAGGCTGTGAGAACACTACTTATGGGCCCTTTCAAGGCTATGGGTACACTGCTTCCCTTATCTACCCAGACACCTGGGTGAGGGAGCCAGACTGCTTCCATTTACTCTACAGCCCCTTTGTGACATTTGGTACTTGTCATTATGTCTGCTTCATATGGAAGCCGTGTCCTTTTTCGGCATCTGTGGTCTTGAGTCTGCTCCTGAGGGAGATTGATGACATTGTGGCAAGAGTGAGGGTCGCTGCCACTAACTCCTACACAGTGTTGAGCCACGTGCGCACCAACTTCAAGTTTATCTGTTGATGAAACTCAGATTATAATATCCACCTCATAGGTATGTCATGAAGATCAAATGCCATAATGCAGGTAAGAGCATTTTTATATCATAGTTAAACATTTATTGACTCAACAACTACATCTTTAGAGCCTGCTAAGGACCAGGAACTGTGCTGGGATTACAGGATGCAATGGTGGCTCTGTCTTTAGGAATTTACAGCTTCTTGAGGGAGTCAGTATAAGTCAAATGATTTAAATAAAGATAAACAGTGGCAACTGTGATAAGCTTTGGAAAGAAAACAGCATAATGTGCTAAAAGAGGGTATAATGGGAAGAAGACTTGATCCACTCAATCAGAAAAGTACAAAGGACTTCCCTACGCAGTGGCCACTGAATTGTGAATGATGTGTAGAGGGCAATGAGGCAAAGATATGAAAGAAAATGTTCTCATAGGCAAAGTCCCTGTGGCAGGAGGGAGCCTAGCAGACCCCAGGGACAGCAAGAAAGCTGCGTGGCTGAGACGCAGAGGGAGGGAGAAGGTGGTGCTCGAGAGGTCAGTGGTTACCAGGACTTGTGTGACCTTGTAGCCTATGTTGAGATCTGATATTGTCTCAAAAGCATGGGAAGCCATCGGAATGCCTGTAGCATATCCATGCCATGGTCAGATCTGTGCATCTCAGAAATCGATGGCTGCCTATTGAGGGGATTGGAAGAAGACCACAGTGGACCCAAGGAGCCTGCTTCATATCCTTTCCTTATAATGGCTGTGTTTTCTCTTCTTGTCCCCTTTCCTTCATGGTTCTTGCCTCTACAATTAATTTTTAACCGCTTGTTGGATATGTCTACCTGGCAGCTCAGAAATTCAGACACATTCTCTTAGTCTCTGCAGATGGAGCCTAGGAAAATATCTTTGACTGCTCTCCCTACCTTGGCCCTCATGTCTATCAGTCATCATGTTACATTAATGTCTAGATGGTGATGGTAAACCTACAGTGCCTCCTCAGTGCTCTTCTGGACCATTATGAGACTATGTTTCTGAGCCCCATCTTTGTTCACAGATTTGCTCTGTTCCACTTTATCATACCCAGTGCTGCTTCCTGATCGATACTCTAAAAGATATCTCCAATTATGACTTTTTCCTGCTTAACCTTTTCAATCTCTTTTCATTTACTCTGAATTCTAGTCAACTGGGTTTACTTGCTGTTCCTGTTTCCCTGCTATAGAATAGATGCTGTGGATGGGCTGGTGTGCTCCATTCAATCCATTCTGCCCTTGTTTCCACCCGTGGGAGTCCTAGTCATCTTTAATGCTAAGCTGAAATACCACTGTTGAGAGGAGACCTTTGAGGACTCCCCTGATCTTACATGAAGTTTCCTTCCTCTTGGAACACTTACTCTTCTCTCCTTAATGACATATCATCCTGGGATTTGTGTTATGCACATATTGTGTATTTGTCTGAGTCTTTCTACTGAGCTCTTTTATCTTTGAGATCTGGGGCCACAGATTACTCACCTATGCATTAGTTATAACATTCATGTCTGTGCCTTGTGCAAGGAGGGTGCTTGATAAATACTTACCAAGTCAGCATGTCTGTTATAATAGATAATTATGCATACATGATTCAAACTCACCTTTCTATTCTTTTCTGCTGTGATGTGCTTGCTGCATCATTCTGGAAATTTGGAACAAATAATTGCAATACATTCTTCTCATAACTAGTCTCTCTTTCCCATCTTAAAGTGTACAAATATGACAAAGGCATTCTTGTATTGTATGTTGTAAGAAGAAGAAAGAGGTAAACTAAACAATTCCTTTCACGTTTCATCCTGGTTAGAAGCCAACATAAATGCTTGTGCTACAAGAACAAGCATATTTCCTGCCGTGAAGGCTTGGCTGTTTATCCTGGGACCCCTCTACCGCTAGCTACCCTCGAATGACTATTAACCCCTGCTTTGAGCCAGCAAACCAGATGTGGGCTTTTTAAGCAAATTATTGGTTATTTCACCACATGTCGTTTTTGCAGTTAAGTGTTTCCAGCTTCTCAGAGCATTCCACACGAATAACATCATATTTTTCCTCCTACCTGTTAATTAACATAATTATTTATCAGCCCCAAACCACAGCTTGAGTTTGTTAAGTGGCTAGCAGAACATATATTCACTGGATGGAGCCCAATGCTGCTGGAGAGAACAATTCCGCAATAAAAAAGGGAAGTGCTGTGGGGGGATGGGGAGCACACTCCATTCCTCCTCTTGCTTCTGGGGACCTATAATTCTGTGCTCAGGCTACACCCCAGGTATTGGCTGGACTTTCCAATAACTAGTCATTGAGTCAACATATTTTTTAGAATGAAGGGCTTGTCAAGTGATCTTAAATTCCCACCCAGCTCCAATATTAAAAATCTGTCTTTGTAGCTCCAAAGGGTTAAACAGTGAAATGGGGTGGAACCTATTTTCCCTGCCATGCTCCATGCTCTGATGTCCCCGCTGACCACTGTTCTTCCTTGTGTAGCTGTTTCCCTATCACTTGGGAAAAAATAGTGGCACTTTTCACTGACAACAGTAGTTCTCAAGGTATCATGTGGGAGTCTGGAGGTTCCCTGAGACCCTTTCAGGAGATCTGCCAGGTCAAAGCTACTTTTATCAGCCTGGTCAAACATTGTCTTCTTTCCTCTCGTTCTCTCACGAGCCTGCAGTGAGCTTCCCAGCAGCTACATGACACGTGGTGTGACAACAGGGCGAATACAGAAACAGAAACAAGAATCCAGCTAGCTCCTCTTCAGCCAGATAGTAAATGAAAGAGAGTCACCAAACTGCAAAACAACGCAACCCTTTCCACTATTTATTTTTTCAAAATGTCCCCATTGTTCATAAAAGTATGCTTTTTGTATTAACATGTCATGTTTTTATTGTTATTTCTAAAATAAATTAAGACAAAAATGATCACTTTTAATTTCTTACATAGTGATCATCAATAGACATAATTATCTACACAAACAAAAGTATTTTGGGAGTTTTAATAATTTTAAGAATGACAAAAAAGTACTGAAACCAAAAAGTCTGTGAACCACTGCCTTTCACATGTCATTTATATAAAAAGTTTGTATGCCACCCAGCCTTTATTGTTATATTAGGCAAGTGGCATGTTCCTTACCAGGCACATGTACAAGTTCTGTCCAGAAAGTAACCAGCCATGTACTATGAAAAATAGAGACATTTATTGAAGAAGATACAAGATATAAGAAACATTGTACATAGGACAATGACGCCTCCATCCCCTTCAAAGTAAGTACTTTGGGACCTCACACAGTTCCCCCATCGCCATCAGCTGCCCCACCATATTTTTTTAAATCTCATCAATCATATGAAATATTTTCCCTTTCTAAGGTGATTTTAGTTTTGGGAAAAGATAGAAGTCACAAGACATCAAATCTGGGCTGTAGTGGGGCTGAGTGACCTGGGTGATTTGATGTTTCACCAGAAAACTCTGCACGAGATGTGATGTATGAGCTGGCGTGTTGTCGTGATGAAGCTGCCAATCACCAGTTGCCCACAGCTGTGGCATTCTGAATCATCCGAATAGTTCTCCTGGAGGAGTGTTCAAGCTTAATTCAAAATCAGATGCAAATTTGTTGCTCAGCTACCTCAGTCATTTTGAATGTGACAGCCACACAGTACACATGCTCACTCAATGGCGTCTACTGCCCCCACTGACTAGTACAGTGAAGTCATCATTGTTCATGCATGCTCATTCCAGTCCATTCTCCTTGGCTGCCAGGTTACATGGATGTTGCACAAACCATTCTTGTTACATTAACAACAGCTGGACTTTTTTCAGACAAAATTTTGTATGTGTAAGTGTTTTAATACTTTTACAAAGGCCATGACAAATGGCTCCATCCGTAAGTTATCATAGTCACCTGAGATGACCTCTCACAGCCCCAAGTCAGCTTGCTCTAGAAAGCAACCTTATGCATGGTTACAATCAAAGTGCTCTCAGGGGGAGAAGCCAAAGGGCCAAGGATGAGAGGAGCTGGTAGTTATGGGGTTAAGAACAAGGAAAGAGAGTCTTGGAATTGAATTGATGCTTGGGGAAATACTTGTGGGTAGTAATACTAGCTATCTACAAATTTCCTCCCTTCAGTACTATTCCTTGAGAGCAGAACACCCATCTTCAGCGTTCAGCTACTGCCTGCACTGCGGTTTTTGTGAAGACGATAATTACTAGCTTGCAGTGGACTTCGTGTGAAAGTCACAGTGGCTCCAGGCTGGACCAGAGATGGATACATGTCCAAAAGTTTAAGTAGGAGTTTAAATGGCTGAACCACAAAATGTTTGGATTTGGTTCCAATTCCTGTAAAGTTGACCCCATTTTAGGACTTCCTGTGACTGTATCCTGCATCTCTCAGACCTCATTGACAAAAAGTGTTTCCAGCAAAGAGTGGTTTATTAGCACATTAGTGCTCACCCTCACCATTCCATCCTGAGAAAAACCTCACACACACACAGCCAAAAGGCATTTACATTCTGTGTGCAGAACCCAAGTAATAGCTTGTTCACACCGTTTTGACCAGGGTTGCAGTCTCTCTAAGAGTAGAAAGAATTGTAGTGACTCTTCAATGAATCAGTTTTTATTGAACTTGTAGAGACATCACATGATGAGGGTGGAGATATTTATAATGCAGCCTTTGGGTGCTGGGTTATAAGTCCCTTTAACATTATGATCCAGATTTCAGTGACTCATTGTTCTTTCCCACTCATGCATTGCTTTAGCATCTCTCAAAATTATCCTCAGTGATTTAGGAGGACAAAGGTGGAGATGTCTCAGTTATGCTAAGAACAATGCCGAATCAGTTTAGATATTAACTCCTATGAGCATTAATTTGTTAGCCATTCAACCCAAAATAATACTGTTCCATTTTTGATACTTTAAAAATATCACTTACCATTACTTCAACTTGTGTTTTTAAATTTATATGTGTGTGTATATTAACTACCTCCTTCCATTAAAATTAACTTTATGAGGCAGAAACTTGTCTTGTTCATGCTATATTCCTAGCACCTGGAACAGTGTCTGGTGCATTTTAGGCTCTCAGTATTTGTTGGGAAAAAGAAGGACGTTATTAAAAAAAAAAAAAAGAATGACGTTACAATGCCCTCACTGAAAATGCTTTCTCTCCAGGCACAGCCACTTGCCTCTGGTGGGGTCCACTCTGAACCTCAGAGTTTTAAGTTCTGCTAACAGTTCTGGTATATCTTAGCAAGGACAGGCTCAAAGAGTAGCTTCAGAAAGGGATTCTATCATTGAATTGCCTGTATTCAAATTGGGTGCTGTATCAGTCAGGGCCCTGCAGGAAACAGAAATCTTTGAATTCTTGTTTCAGGTACTGCCTACTCTGATCTCCTTACCTTAAATTTCCCCTTTGCTTTAACGTCTATTCTTCCATTCGGAAACACTCTCACATGGGCTCTTTAGACCTTAGAGCGAATTTAAGCCAATGTGTCACCATTCTCAAAGTGTCCTCTATTTAA
This sequence comes from Macrotus californicus, assembly GCA_007922815.1. Classification (NCBI taxonomy): domain Eukaryota; kingdom Metazoa; phylum Chordata; class Mammalia; order Chiroptera; family Phyllostomidae; genus Macrotus; species Macrotus californicus. The sequence continues at coordinate 7,719 of VMDR010026413.1, forward strand.
TGGCGAAATCAACCAAATTCAGCGCACTTTGGCTCCATCTGCTTCGTGAGTGCGTTTCAAGATGTCACAAACCTTTGTTCCTGCTCTCTCCAGTGACTTGCTATGTCTTAGTCTTTGGAAAACAGCTATCTTTTGAAAGAAGAGGAAGAAAGGACACATATGATTCTTGTCTGTCATTTCTCTCCAGTGCTAGGGGAGCCCACTGATTTTCACAGCTTTAGCCATCACATTTGTGTGGATGACACTTAAATATTTATCTTCACCCCTGATTTCCAGCCTCCCATTGTCTACTTGAACATTTCTATATACATGTTCCTTATTCTCAAACATAGCCAGAAGGTGCAAGACAGAATTCCTTATCTTTACTTTTAAACATATTCTTCAATTAAGTTGCTTATTTATGGCAAAGATAACACCGTTTCTACAATCTTCCAGTTTCAAAATCTGATGGTCATGTATGATGTGTGGTTCCTCCTCCTCTTTGGCTCCTTAATTCTTTACTCCTCCTAACTCTTCCCTAATCACATACCCTCCCTGTTCAGGTTGCTCTGTAGAGGGCTGGGATAATTTCTCCAAAATTCTGCATTTACTATGCCACTTTGCAGCTAAAAAAAAAATACCAGTACCTCTACTGACTTCAGGATAAAAATCTAAATTTTAAAACATTGTGTGTGCTTTTCTGTTTCTTCTTATTTTTTAACTTTTTTCAAAAACTGCTCTAGTCTTGCTAAAGTCTTTATTCAATTTATTTTTCTCTATTTCCCAAAGCAAAATGTCCCCTTCAGCCAGCCTGGTCTATCCAGTGGCCCCCAAACATGCTTCCCTTTTTGTCTCTGGGTCTTTGCCCATTTGTGGGAGGGAACATATCTTGAGCCTTTACTATGTGCTAGGTCTTATTCAAAGTACAATGTATATTATCTCATTTGATCTCTACCACAACTTGATGTGCTAAAAATCATTATTGTCTATATCTTATAGATAAAGAAATCGAGGAACTAAGAAGTGAAGGCATATTGCCGCATTATACAGCTGGCAAGTGGCAGAACAAGATGAGAACTGCCTTCTGCCTGAACACTATTGAGAAAACCTCCCACACTTAGAGATCCTTTCATTATCGTGCTCTTTCAAGGTCACACTGGAGCATTGTCTAAAAGACCTCAACACGGGGTCCCAGATTCTTCAGGGAAATATACCTTTGTTTGACTTACATCGACTATTGACTAGGACCCAGACTCAGTGCAGACTGTCAAATTGCAAATGCTTTTTGTGCAGTAGACATACCCCAATTTTCGTCCAGTGGAAAAGGGATCCCTGAAAGCTACAGCTTTGTTGTTTTGTAGAATGTTAGCCAGTTTTGTTTTTAATTTAGCAACTTTATTTCAGTATTCTGACTCTCGTTAACAAGATATACTTTGATTTCTCCTTTGTTCTGTTGAGTCAGCTTTATTATACAACTGATTCCTTCATTAATGAGCAAAGTGCCTCTTTGAAAGGTGTACACAATATATTTTTATGAGAATCATGCTTTTAACTTTGAAAATTATACCTTGACAATATAAAGCCTACACACTTAATTATTGTGCTTAATAACGAATGCCCCCCAGTTCTAGAATGCCTATCCCTTATACATCCAAACTTTCAAATTTATGTGAAGGTTCACCTCTTCTCTTGAAATCTTCCCTGAACATTCCAGTTTATGCCCATCATGTTCTTCTTAGAACTTCTGAAATAATCTTTGGTCTTAATGACATAGTACTAATTTTTACCTTATTGTCTTATTCATCTTTTTTATATCTATATCTAGCTATCCATCTCTCTATTTTCTTCCCCTCCAGGTGGATAGAGAACTCTAAGAAGTATTCTTTCAAGAATCATTTGAAATTATTCATATATTCTCTCATACTTACTCTGCCCCCAAATTGCTTAGAATAGCTTTGGGCACATAGTACATGTTCAATAAATACACGTTGAACAAAATTTTATTGAACTTTGCAGATTAGCCTTTGCTTTAGCTCAGAGTTCTCCTGAATTATATTTAAGGAACTCCAGACAAAACAGAGAGGCATTGTATCCAAGAATGAGTAGCTTTTAGGAAAGAATAAGAGTGACTAGGAAATTCTGTTATCAAATGAGGAGGGGGAAATGTCTTGTGTAAGCCTGAGGATCCCAGCAGTTAACTTTAGAACTTGCCCACAGAGTTAAGCCTCATTCCAAATGCCACTTTTCTAAAACGCCAGTCCAGTGGCAATCTGTGCCTGGTCTTTTCCAACCACAACTCTGTTTAATTTCAAAACAAGGGCAGATAAAATATGCTAATACACAGCAAGTCTCCCCATTGCTATTCATTTGGAAGTCCCTTTCCAGTGTGGAAGTCCAGTCTTCCGTGAATTCACAAACAAATGATTGCCCTTGTTACTGGCATTCCACACCGGTGATAAAACATGTGAGTGAATCAGCCTCAGCCCAACTGTGTTAATTTTCTTCTGGAAGGTGCTGTGTTCTTTGTCTTGAATATATAGGAATGTATCTATGTGCACTTGGATGTTTTAAAATAAGTGCACTTCTATCTGTGAAGCCATTAATTGGAAATCCTCTAAGCCTTCCATTTGGAGGTGATGGAGGTGATGGTGGTGATGGTGATGGCAGCGGTGGTGGTTGTGTGTTTTTTGAGTTCAGAGATTATGCACTTGGGCTAGGAGCCGGCTGTAAGCAGTGGACTGTTTAGCATGCCATGTGGGCCACAGCCTCTGACATCTTTAACTAGACTAGCAAAGGGCTGGGAAAAGGAGCACGATGGAGTACTTGCAGCCACGAGAGAGCAGGGTTGGAATGCTGGCTCTGACCGCAAATTGGTACATGGAACTTATGGTTTTCATTAGGGTTGCTGCAGTAATGCTGGTTTCTAGCATTCCAAAGGATATTCAGACTTATATTAAATTAAATTCTCCTTTAAAAATCACTCTATGTTGGAACAACATGAAGGATCAGACGGCAATCAAGAAAACTCAGGAAACATAAAAATCTAAGGCTAGCTCTGGCCTTTGCTTGTGTTGTTGGTATGAATGTAGAGTGAGCATTATCCAGTAGGCAATCTGGAATGTGTCTGAAAGATGCAGATTGTCTTGAGCTTTTAACTGACCTCTTAGCTCAAATATATGCGTCCTATTGTATAACTATAGTTTATATCAATGCAATAATGCAAATAGTCCATCACAGTTTTGCTCAGTGGCTCTAGGTGAGGAAATGCTAGTGTTCTAGGATTCTACACACTATTGATCCTCTGCAAGATGACTTCGAGTGTATAAAGAAGATTATTGACTCCTCGTGGTGTGGGATTAGCAGAGAGGCAGTCCCAAATCTGTATGTTATGGCCATATAATGTCTTCCATTCCAGTCTCCCTGTTCACCTGTTTGTGGGTGCCCTGATACTGAAGTCTGTAGATCATGAACTTGTTTGCTATCTCGGTTGACGTGATCATAGCCAGATGGACTTAGGAACTTAGGAACTAGCTGTATCTCCTCTAGGCTCTACCTGGCCCCCTTGTGTCTCCCTGCCATGCCTTCCACCTGGTCTCCTGGCCTGCTTCCAGCTTTTGTCAAGGGGCCAGTTTGCCATGCCAGGGTTGATCCCATGGCAAAACCGCTGACTGCCAACTGAGTATCCAGGCTATGTGGGAAATGTGAGAGGCTTGGAATGCCAACCCAAGAAACAACACCCTCCGGGCTCTTATTGTGAAAGCCTAATGCAATGAGGGGAACTGTGCTCAACTGACCCAAAAGGGGTTGTGCTAGAGGAAAGTATTTCAAGTTTAAGAAGAAAAAATGCTGAAACCTGAAGAAAGAGGTGACATTTAGCCTGCCAGTCTAAAAGAAAGAATGAGCTCCTTAGAAGTGTCTGTGTGGGATCACCATCTGAATTCCACTTCTCTGCAGTATCCAGAGGAGAGTGAACTGGGACTCTCAGGGGTTGGGTTGGGAATGCATGCTGAGAGTTGTGGCACTGAGAGCTGTTACAAAGGGCTCTTACGCCCGCATTTGCCCCAGAAACCTTAGAGCGTTGCTGGTTGTCAAGGGAGATATAACATGGTAGTGAGTCTGTCAGGATAGATTAGCATGAAATAGAAATAGAGAGCCCTCCTAGAATATTCTAGAAGGCATAAAGTCTTCTAAAATCAGTTCTGATGGTATAAGGGTATAAGAGGGATCCCCAATGTCTACTGGAATGGAATTTCCTGCCAGCTTAATGAGATGGGGTTCAGAACCAACTGCACTTATTTAGGGACAAAATAAATGCAATATTTATCTCACTCTAGTATGTGAACTAGAATTCTTACCCAAACTTAAGTATGTTAATATATAAAGAGAGGTCAGGAAAAAAGAAGAACTTAATGGTTTTCAATGAAAACATTTGGGGGTCAGGGAATAGGAGAGTGGTGATAGGAGCCTTTCTGGTCTTTATTCTGTACTCGTTTTCATCGTTTAGATCATTGACCTCAAGTCTCCATTCTGACATTACTTGTGTAATTAGGATGCATAATCCAAAGAGAAAGATTGAGCCTGATAATCTCTAAGAGTTTCTGGCAGCTCTGTTATTCCATATCATGCTATGTGATGATTTCTGCTACAAAATCAGAATGGTCGGGCCAAGCATGCCCAGCTCTGCACCTCTCCAGTTGTAACCCTCCACAACAAGACAGCACAGCCTTTTCAGGTTATGCAAGTATCAGCCCGGTATTTCCCCCTTAAAATCACCTGGAGAAACTTTAAAACATACCAGATACTTAGATTCCACTCCCCAGATATTCTGAGTCAGTTGGTCTAGGGAGAAACACAGGCCTCTATAGTTTTCAAAACTCTAATTGCAGCCAAATTCAGAACCATGCCAAACACTTCCTGGGGGTCAGCCTAAATGCAGCAACTGTTTTCCACCTCTGCCTTTGTCCTGCTATACCATCCATGGCCACCACAGTCCCTGCTGCCTCTTTTTGTCAAAATCCTATCCATCCTGGAAGGTTCTTCCCAAATCCCACCTTCTCTTTGAAGGCTTTGTTCTCTAGCTGGGATCTTTCCCTCTTAAGAACCTTCATTGGACTTTATTCATCCTTCTCAAGTGATCTTATTTTGGTAGATTTTGCACTGTAGTTAGTAGGGTATTTGCTTATATACAAGACTGGAAGCTCCTTGAGGCTGGTAGCTGGGGTGTAGTCATTTTTGCCAGGCCCTGGGAGACACACAGGACTCTATAGTTAAATAGTGGGGAGCCAAAATGCACTGGATCTTCACAATTATTTTAGCCAAACTATATCCACGTGTACTAAATTACATAAATGTTTGTGGGAAATGTCAGAAAAAGCACAGCTAAATATTTCTTCCTTGAAAATATTGTGAAGAGCCACATTCTTTGTGCACTTATTGTGGTCACTGGGAGTCAGATGGAGAAACTGCCTGTTATTGAGGCAGTATCAACTTGAGTGGGGAATCTTGGATTTAGGAATTCTGATTTCACTGAAATGAGCTCATAATTTTAATCTCCTTAATGTCCTCTGGGAAGAAAAAAACAGCCAAACTTTTAGTCCAAAAAGCACAGAGAAAGTAAGTCCAAAGAACTTATCAATGTCAGTTAAGTGGGAAAAGGGAGAAAAATACATATCCCTTCCAAAATGTGCGCACACCCCACACTCTGATTCCTGGAAATGAAAGTACTAACCAGAGCATTCCCACAAAGAGATATTGTTGTGCAGTCCAATCAGGATGCAGACCTAAATGGCACAAGCCTCTGGATTTAACTACTGATTTGCAGAAAACACAGGGACAGATAAATATGTTAAACAACAGGACAGGGATGCGATGAACAAACTCCAGGCTGGGAAACTAGTGTAGATGATCTGGTTGTGTCAATGAATGAATTGTAAAGGGGGGATAAAAAAGAAGGTGAATTATAGATTAAAAGAGACCTTGAGAGGCATAATCAGCCCACTGCAATGTATTGCCTTTATTATGAGCCTGATTCAAACAATACATAGTAAAACAAAAGGCATTTATGAGACAATTAGGAAAATTTGAACACTAAAGCCACATTTGGTAATAGTAAAAAATTACTAATTCATGATAATGGTGTTATAAATAGTATAATTGTATTAAATTATTATGTAGTTTAATACTACTTTTAATGGTATTACATTGCTTAAATAAAGATACCAATCTTTATATTTTAGAGCAATAAAGTAGAGTTAAAGTTATATGATATCTTGGATTTTCTTCACAATAACCTTTGGGTCCAGGAGTGAATGAGGTATAGATGAAATAAGAATGGCCATGAGTT
>VMDR010026414.1:0-14051 GCA_007922815.1 Macrotus californicus
GGGGGTGATTGTATAAGGGAATTCTCAGGGGTTGTTCTAGTTCAGAGAAATCTTTGAAAGACTGAAGTTATTTCTGTAATAATTCAATTAGGTTTTCATCATTTTGGAGACTGCATAGAGGGAGCCCTTCATATGATTAAGCTCTGTGCTGGAGCAAAGTGAAAGAAATGACAGTCCTTGAATTATTAAACAGTGGTTTAATATTGTTTTATTCAATGGGAGAATTTCAAATATGGGAAGTCACTCTTTAAATAACTTTGGCCGTTTTCTGCCAAGAAGCTCACTTTTGGGAATTTTAATCTCCTAATATTCAGAATCTACTTTATTCTTATTTGGGTCGTACAGAACATTTTGTCCTTTTCATTTCCCAAGAGCTCAAACTGGAATAATTCACTAAATCTCAGTTATTATTGCTCAGTGACATTGTGCTTCTGCACTAGAACCCCAAATATCTTGTATTGGATCAACGAGACACATTTTATGGGCTTAAGCCTACATTTAAGAACTTTGTTAGTTTCTCTGTCTCCTTGGTACTTTTTGCTTGTGACATTTTCTTCCTCTTTATAAGTTATTGTGTTCTACCTGAACCAAGTGCTCTGGGCATTTTCTTTTCACGGAACTTATATCGTGATTGGAAGCGACCTTAATAATAAATTCCCCAGAAAACAAACCCAACTTCCTACATGAGCAAAGAAGATAAGAGCAGTAAGCGAAGCCAGTCAGGCTGGGACAAAGGAACTTGACAGTCCGTGTCAGGCTGGGACAAAGGAACTTGACAGTCCGTGTCAGGCTGGGACAAAGGAACTTGACAGTCCGTGCCCTCTCTAAGGAGAGGAAGCTCCTTCTTAGGGCCAGAAGATATTGTTGAATCAAACCTTTCACCAAAGAGTCTGAAAGTCAGATTTTTTACTAAAAAATCTCCTCGTTAAATGTCCTCTATTTTGTTGTTTACAATACCGGGTACATCTGACAAAACACACCTACAGGCAGGAAATGGCCGGGGGATTTGGGACCAAGTTGTTTTTCCACTGCCAATCCAACCCCTACTTTTACCAGTGAGGGAAGAGGAAAAGGAAAAGGCTTGGCTGTTTTTAGAGGCACAGCCACACGGGTACTCGAGACTTCTTCTCTGCTACTCTGGGCTCCCCCAACTGCCCGCCATTTGTCCATGTGTTTCATTTCAAATCCTTGAATACTCTATGCATTTTTTCTTTTCCCCAGTGATATTTACACCCCGAAACTTTATCATCATAGTTCTTATCCCCGCCTTTTGGTTGCTTTCAATGCTTCCCTTGCCGCGGGTATCTTGTTACTGACATGCTAATTTGTACAGTATGTGATATTGTCACTTCTGCCCTATCCTGAAACTACTGAAATTTGTCTTTAAAGCTTAAAATTTAGAGCCAACATATCCTTTAGCTGTGAAATGGTAAAATTATTATATAGGGTATTTACATGTTATTGAGTCCCATATGGTCTCAAAGTTCTAAAATATCTTTAATCATAGCCAATAATGATTACAATTCAAGAAAATCCATTCTTACTACTAGTTTTCAACAATTGCATTGGGCTTTCCTATCAATTTTTATATATTTACACTGAACATTAAATAATGTTATTATATTAGCATTGGAAGAGCTGACAAAATTGTAATTCACAATCATATTGATTCTCTCTCATTGACATAAAAACTTGCTAGATTAGGTAAGAATGCAAATCAAATACACATGCCTAAACTGAGCGATTCTTGGATAGAAAATGGAAAAACAGAAAAAAAGCAAAATGAGAAATGTAAAAAATTAGATTTTTAAAACATCACTAATAAAAATGATAGGAGAAAATAAGCAATTTAAGGGAAATAGACTTGCAAACATTCTGAGAAAGAAGAAAAAGAGGTAAAACACCGTGAGTTTATTTAGATAGTGGTGGCCCACAGCTCTGGCTTGCAAAGCTAAGAAAAGAGCAATGTTTGGCTCTACCTTACACCGATTGAATCAGACTCTCTGGGGCTGACTTGGGTATCACTGTTTGTTTAAAAGCTCTGCAAGTATAGTTCAAATATGCAGCCAGGTTGGAGAACCAATTGACTAGGGGAAGGCAGAGAAAATTAAGAGGAGCTAATGGAAGCTTAACTAGAGAGGTGAAAATTAGCTGAGAAATGACTTTCAAAATAATTTCTAAATTCTAATTAGTAAGGATTCTAATTAAGTAAGGAAGCTATGCAAACACTTAAGAAAATAACAAAAAATGCATTCATGTCCTGTTCTCTCTTGGTTGAACAAGCTGATATTTTTCTATATGTGTAAGCAGTTTTATATTTCAAATTGTTAACTTCCTACCCTTAACTCTATTTGAAAGTTGACTCAGCTGCTAGTTATGGTATATTTTGCAAACTAACAATACAAACAATACTCGGAAATAAGCATCCATGAACTTCAATCAGAGACATGCCTTTTTTTTTATTCTGTACTTTATGAATTGCTCTTTTGAAAATTATCTTAAATAATCAAGTAAGAGTGTCTATTGAAAGATACTCTTTGAATGTCTGGGTCATCCAGCTGGAAACAAAACATTGATTTCTAATTTTCGAAACTGAAATTGTGGCAGATTTAGAGAAAAGGCAGATGTGTAAACCAAAAAAAATTTTTAATGCCAAAATGCACTTAAAATTTATTTTCAGAAAGTGGGATTTCTGAGAGAGAAATGAATTAATCTAATAGCTAAATGGAATTAATAATGAATTGCATTTTGTAAAAGAAATTCCATTACTAAGGTGAGTCAGCTTTTTCTACTTTTTAAGGAGACATTCTCTGGGTTACCACCCCAGCTGCATTTCCAGGTTAGTTCCTGAAGTCCTTTCCACAGCTGGGGAAGATACAGTGGAACCCTTAATAAAATAATCCTCTTTGTCCTTCAGAGCAGATAATATCCTAAAGTCTTTCCTCTAGAGAAATATCCTTTAATATTGATATTAACAATGCTTTCTTCACGACCTCTACCATTCTGTCAACCTAGTCAGTAAAATTATTACTATGTAGAAAAGGTCTGTTAAATATCAAGATGAAAATATTCAGATTTTGAAGCAGGAGGCTGGAATATCTGTGGTAAACAGAAGGAGTTGCATTATTATGTTTGAAGGTGTCTTTACGACGGATGTCTGTAGAACAGTGCTTGGCTTCTCAAACTAGGTTTGCATCATTTACTTAAAATTACATCTTACCTTTATACGCAGAGTACTTAGGTGGTCTGCATGAAAATATAAATAACAGACTGGTAAAATATTAATCAGAATGCTTTCTGACATTCTTCTGACAGAGAAGGAATGTTTTTTGAAGAAGAGTCACCTTAAATTATTCAGTCAGTATAGAGGGCAAAAGGTTTTTTGTTGATAAGCCATTCCCACCACCAACACGGCGACAACTGCGGAACGATCTTGATTCTTTGGGAAAAGCCTTTCCAATTTGTGATTCGGAACCATTTCGTACACTTTGGAAAGGGAAAGGGTAATGCTTAGGAGTAATAAAAAGTGACAGAGCACATCCGAATCACGGTGCAGACCTCCATGTAAATCAACACAAGATTTCGGATACACCACCAAAGCCACAATAATGGCCTTTCTCTTATACATTTGTTAGACCTGTTGTTTACTTGGTATCTTAAAACTCTCCCAAGTCACTGTAAGACACATTTCTGTAACATATCCATCAAATGCAGTACAGTGGTGCCACGTGTCAGACAACAGCCTGTGAGACTACATTAATCACAAAATAATACACTTTTTCCCACCAGTCTCTATCCTTCAGAAGCTAAATTTGAGAAACTCTATGCATGACAAAATATTTTCTACTTATTTTCTTAATTTCTTCCTTAATAAAAAAAAAGTGAAGACTAAATATTTAAGACAAAAAAGCGAACTTGATAAGGGAACAACTTTGTAGTTTCCAATATATATTTTTTTGTAAACCCAGAACTACTCTAAAAATAAAGTCTATTAATTTTTTTAAAAGGTGGGGCACTTAAAGAATGAGTGGATCTAATGCCTCATTTTGTACAGGCAGTTTTATCAAAATCCTGAATTATCCATGTCCTTGAGAAGACAGTTTAGGTGGCATACCTGGAACGTTGTAGGAATCCCACAAATTCCAGGGTTTTTTTCTCCCAGCATCTTCTCCTTTCAGCTCTTCTTCTGTTTCTCCTAGTGATTGCTGTCCTATCAGGGTCTTACTGGTTAGATCCTCTGTGCTGGGAAGGGCCAAGATAGACTAGCACCAGTCTTGTCTCTCAGTAGCAGTTTGGTTGCTGTGATCCCCGTCTGATGAAAAAATTCTGTTACGTAATTTTCTTTTACCTATAGCATTCTGGCCCTCCCTTAGCTTTGAAAGAAGTGAGCAGTGAACCACATCCCTCCTGCCTTGACGTGTAGAGGCCTTCCACCTTGCATTCCTGCTGCAGTAAACCATGATCAACACTGAACTCAGGGCAGTGCACACAGGCCCGTGTTTGATTTCAGCGCCAATGATGGGCTCAGTGGCCGAAGGGCAAACACAGACTCTCTGGGTATTGAATTCAGATCCTAGAAAATATATTTTCATGTATTCTTTTCTTCAAAAGGCTCTATTTTGGGAGGATTTGACCAAGTGACTTAACATTTCAAATACTACAATTTCATGAAGAAATCATGTATAGAATTGAATATCTACAGTTAGAATTCGAGGAAAAGTTCTTTTCAGCAACCAACGTTCCAGCTATGCTTTCCTCAAGGAATTCATAATATTGACTCATCAAAAAACATAGTTTAAATTTAAAACTAGCAAGCCCCTAGGGCGCAAAGTATTCTGGGTATGAATACAGCCTATCTCAGTTACATGATTAGTCTGAATTCAGTGATTCTTGTTCAGAGTATAAGGCTGTTGCCTGGCTCTCAGATAATTCCCTCCCAGGAGGGATATATTGGAGTCTACCCACAGCATCCTAACTTTGGATACTGGACTAAAGCTTTAGATATAAAGGACACACTACAAGTGAACTAGTGGGTTTCTCTCATCTCCCTTTTTTTTTTATACAAATGTGGACCGTGAACAACCATAGCTGTTGAGTGTTCAAAATGTCATAGCAAGTGATAGCAAAGACAAGTCTAAAATACAGGTTATCAGAAGTACAAGTTTCATTCCTTTTCTTCTATTTTACTCCCTCCTTTCTCTTTTCTTTTTTTAAATTTAATTTTCAAATCTTTATTGTATTTTTCCATTGCCATTTATCCCCCATATACCCCCTCCTCCCAGCAATCACCACAGTGTTGACCACGTCCATGAGTCCTTTTTGCTTTTTGCTCAATCCCTCCACCCCTAACCTCCCACGACCATACTAGCTGTCATTTGGTCTCCATCTATGAGTCTGTCTCTGTTTTGCTTGTTAGTTCAGCTTATTTATTAGATTCCACATATGAGTGAAATCATGTGGTATTTGTCTTTCTGTGACTGGCTATTTCACTTAGCATAATGTTCTCCAGGTCCATCCATACAGTTGCAAAGGGTAAAAATTTTTTTTACAGCCAAATAGAATTCCATTGCGTAAATGTCCCATACTTGTTTTATCCACTCCTCTATTGATGGACATTTGGCCTGTTTCCATATTGTGGCGATTGTGAATAACGCTGCAGTGAACATAGAGGTGCTTATATTCTTTTGAATTAGTGTTTTGGGTTCCTTCAAATGCATTCCCAGAAGTGGGATTGCTGGATCAAAAGGCAGATGCATTTTTAATATTTTGAGGTATCTCCATACTGCTTTCCACAGTGGCTGCACCAATCTGCATTCCCACCAACAGAGCAAAAGGGTTCCCCTTTCTCCACATCCTCACCAGCACTTGTTTGTTGATTTATTGATGATGGCCATTTTGACAGGTGTGAGATGGTATCTCATTGTCATTTTAATTTTCATTTCTCTCTGATGATTAATGATGTTGAGCATCTTTCCATATGTCTATTAGAATCTGTATGTCCTCTGTGGAGAAGTGTCTATTCAGGGCCTTTGCCCATTTTTTTAATTGCTTTTTATTTTTTGGGTATTGAGTTTTATAAGTACTTTATAAATTTTGGATATTAACCCCTTATCACATGTAATAGTGAATATGTTCTCCCATTCCGTGGGTTGTCTTTTTATTTTGTTGATGATTTCCTTTGCTGTGCAAAACTTGAAAACTTGTTTCTAAAAAGATGGGGCAGGGAATGCTTTTTTTAATGTTACACTGTCTCCGCCTATGCTGATCACACAGCACTATAACCATCTACTTATGGGGTGCACTTGGTAGAGAAGGCCCTTGAGGTGACTGGGTTCTGGCTGATAAAGAATCACATGACATCTGAACTTTAGCCCCACCTGAATCAACCTGTGTTTCAGCTGCAGTTACCACTAGTGCTGATCTGAAGGCAGTGATTACAGCCTCTCCACTCCAGGCTAGATAAAACTCAATCCTCTGTATTTGTAACCTCAAAGGAGTGCAGCAAACATGTGACATAAGCACCACCATCTTGAAGTAACGCAAGTTGTACCTCAAGATCCAAGTTGCAAAGTTCCCTCAGGTTGCCAATTGAAAAAGGCACTCAGCTCAGCACGCGGCTGTGAAAACAGTGCGCTGTCATTTTGGTTACAGCCGGTAAACAGTCTGGGGTTGCCTGGAAAGAAACTGCCTAAAGCACAGGCACCCACCAGCAGGAGAAACGCGGCTGTGGGCAACTCAGAGGGCCACTGTGGCTGAAGCAAAATTGATATTATAGTGGGAACGCGGATAAAGGATTGATAATCGGTCTGGGAATGCTGTTTGCTGTCTACTTGCCAGGATGCCAATTCATTTCAAAATAGAAAGCTCCCTATAGGTCTGTAGTGTTCAGATTTAAATGTGGCTTCTGCTACACATGCACAGGCTTACATGCACACAGATGTTTTCTCGTGGGCAAATTAGCTTTTGCACTATAGTTTTTCCTGCTCCAAAATGCAATTACTTAAGGACAACAACAACTCTCTGATTGAGTAAAACTGAGAAATTATCAATTCAGGAAGAGCTGCCTTCCCTTTTAGAGAATCTCAGAACAAGAGATTTCCCCTTCTTTAATTCATGCATTTGTTTACGGGCTTGATCACTTGCAGGAGGGTGAAGGGGTAGGGAAAAGTATCTACTAGACCAGCATTATTCATAAGAAATATAATGAGATCAACATAGGTGCCTGAGATTTTCTAGATGCTAACTTAAAAAAGGGACAAAAGAAATAAGTAACATTAATGCTATATTTTATTTAAGCCAACATATCCAAAATATAATCACTTCAAAATTTGGCTCTAACAACATTTTAAGTGCTCAACTACTACTTGTTAACCAGTGGCTACCACACTGAACAGGGCATTTGTAGAACTAATTTTAACTAATTGTATTCAACAGATATCTGATAACATCCTACTTACTACAAAGCCTATATTCTACCCAGGAGAGACAGAAAATAAATAATAAACATTATGAATAACTATGTTATATAATATATAGTAAGGTGATAAGTGCTATGGAAACAATAATGTGGGGAAAGAAATCGGAGGGGAAGCACAGTAGGTCTCTTTGAGAAGGTAAATTTTCACCAAGACTTGAAGAAGATGAGAATTTGGTATTCGGCTATCCAGAGGAAGGGTGTTCCTGAGAGAAGGAACAGCGTTTGTGTGCTTGGCAGGTGCAGGGGACAGCAAGAAGACAATCTGGCTAGAGAGGATTGAGAGGCAGAGAGCAGGGAAAGATGACTTCAGCTAGGTAACTGGAGCCATATCATAAGGCTTTACAGCATAGGTAACTACAAGAGTATGAGTAGCTTCTGGGCTTCTGAGCAGAGATATAACATGATTTGATTTCTATTTTCCCCAAATCACTCTGACTGCTGGATAAAAACAGGCCCTATGGGAGTCAGGCTGAAAGGGAGACCATTAAGAAGATATTGCAGGTGTCTGTGACACACTGCTGTGAATCACTTCAAGCTTCCAGGTTTGGAGGAATTATATCACTGGATATTGTATGAATGAACAAATGAGATAGGAGAAGCTATGATTGTTATCATTGAGAAATCATAAAAATCAAAGCAATATGGCTGGCACATATGTTTCTAACTTCAGAAAAACTTTAATTCCAGATTCTATAAGCCAGTCATTGTAAAACTGTGATTCCTCAGCCGGTGGCATCAGCAGCCTCTGTGTGCTTGTTAGAAATGCAAACTTTGGGGCTCACACACAGCTACAGAATCAGCAACTCTGGCGTGGGGTTGGCAAATTGTGTTTTAACAAAGAGTCCTCCAGGTGATTATGGGCTTCCAAGTTCAAGTTTTAACATTTCTAAGTATAAACCTTGAGGAAAAAAAAACAGGTCTATTTAAAAGAAGAACCTACTCATGCTTAAGAACAAATAAATCTTTTAAATCACATTTAGAGAATTTGGACTTTTATTTATTATATCTCACATCTTCATTTAAAAACTGGTATAAAGTGGTACATTTAAAAAAATCAGTGCACAATAGAAGTTGAAGACAAGGAAAATGTAGATGATAAAACTGTTAAAGTCTGTGGACTAATGAAGTTACTTCTTTAGGATGTGCATTTAACTCTGAGCCTCTCAGGCGCAACCTTTTTAGAGTAAAGGCAGGAATGAATTCTGGACCACTGGAAGAGAGAAATCCCAGATTTCACGTTACCATGACCACCACGAAGCCTCCTGATGGTCAGTTTACTCCAGGAGAATATCTAAAGCACTAAGAGAAGTGGATGGATGCTTTGTTTACGAGACAAATGTTTAGTATTTCACTGCATAATATTCTTGATGGTTTGGCCATTTGAAGTTATCTTCTCGATAAGTGCCTCAACCCAGATGAGCAGCTGGTAGGGTAGGGCTATTTCAGACATTGAAGAATCAACCAGCATTCCACTCAGATGGAAGGCTGCTGCTTCCCCACGGGGCAGCCCTGCCAGGGACCTGCTGGGGGAGCCGGGGAGTTTCTCAGTGAGCAGCTGTGGATCTGTTTCAACCCTCGCACAGAGAGCAGACTCTCCAGAGTTTTACAGCCTAATGCATGACAGAAAAGGTTTAATCTGAAAATTTCTGAAGCAGGTACACCATGTTGTCAGCATAAAGGAAGATAAAATGGATTGAAAGCAAAGAAGATAGCATAAATGGCCAAAGGTAGTTGAAGGATAAACTATAGAGGCAACATGATGGCTACAAACAAAAATTTTAAAAAACAGTGAGGGCTAGGAGATTTAAGGGATAAATGAATTGTTAGGATAAACTAAATAACACACAATACAAACAAATTCATCTCCAAAAAAGCAATTGTTGATATTAGTATACAGTTGATAACATCAATAAAAACAAAAATGTGTTAAGAAAAATAAAATTAAAACACCCTTGTCCAGGGTTTTTCCAGATACCTACCCTTTTCAGAGTAGCCTGTGCCATGCTCTTTGAAGTCTCAGTTCTTGTTTGTGGCATGAACTTCCCCTTCATTTCCGAAATGCTGAAATTCTATTAAGGCAATTTCAAAGGCAGGCTATCCGTTCTGGGGGGAATCTCCAATTCCAACACTTACATTAGATAATCAGAAAGTAAGGTTGCTGAACTATCTTGTCTCATCTCCTTCTAAATGGGGTTGACTGGACTGAACTAATTTTAGCCATCAGTAGGAGACTTATTTGATTAAACCTTGTATGGATTTTTTGTAAAATTAAATTTAAGAAATCTGTTAAGCAATGTTACATGGTTTCCCTTATGCTATGTCCTAAGAAAAATTTCTTCAGTTTAGGTTTTGAAGAAAGTTTGTCTTTTCATATATAGCCTTTAGTAATTGTTTTTCCCCCCAAAAAATAAAACAAAATAAGATCCTTGTGATCCTGTGTGCTTCCACTCTTTCTTCCTTACTAGGGACATTAGAGCTAAAGTGAGCCTTGATTATCTAAGCGCCCATCTCATATTTCTAGGGAGCCTCTACTCTTCTTCTTCAGAGCAGTCTCTTCAAATGGTATTCCATGGGCCACCTGCACCAGGTTCCTTTTGGAGGCTTGTCTAAAATGCTGATTCCTGGGCCTTGCCCCAACTAACTTTTTCGGAATCTCCAGAGATTGAATCCAAAAATCTGATTCTTTAGCAAATAGCCCAAGTGAAGTTCAGAACTGCTTTGAAGAATCCTGATTAACTCAGGTAGTACGACTTTACATTACAGTTAATCTGTAAGCCATGGTCTGCTTTTAAAGGTGAGTGAGCGAGAGGTTTTATTGAGACATAATGCATCTTGAAGGATGAGGCCTAAATTGCAGCATGAGAACATACGCAGAAATCACAGCTATCTCCCATGGACTCTTGAAATTGGAAAAAAATCTCTTGCATTTGGAGCCCAGGCCGTGAGGTGTATTTTTCTGATCCATGAATCAGTGATTTTCAATGGGAAAGGAGAAGAGCGAGAATGCAAGCACATCAGAACCTTCTGGGATGCTTTCTCCAAATCCACTCTCCTGCTCTGCCTTATCTTCTCAGTGCTTGTTTAACATTCAGCCTTCCTTACCTCACCCCCTCCAGGTCCCCTCAAACATTCTGGAGATATCTATAAATTGACATTTTGGTCACTTAACATTAGGCTCATTACATATGTCAGGCAGGAGAGCAAGCTATTTAAAACTCAGTTAGTTGTGTGCTATAAAAGGAACGGAAGTAACATTAAGATTGTGGCTGTAAAGAGGGAACTAACATTTATTGGAAGGCTATAAAATTATTTAATAATTTAATGCTTTAAGCTCTGGTGGATGGGTCCATTTGGTGGGTATTATTAGTATTACTCTCATTTTATAGAAAATAATGATAATATCTATAATAGTATTGTTATTATTATATTATTATTCCTACCTCTAATACTATCAAAGCCTCCAGCTTTTAAAGAAAATCTACTTCATACCAGTTAGTGTACAAGTGACTTTATGTCTCTGTGTATATAATCTCATCGAAAATAACACCAACCCTGTTTCACTGGGTGTTACAATTCCCATGAATAGATGGGAAACAAAAAGTTAGACTGGTTAGGTAACATGTTCAATGTCGTGCAGCTAGTGAATGGGCAAAGCCAGATCTGTGTTACTATGACGTGTGAAAGGTGGGGGAGGAAATGCAGGGACAGATCATAAAGACATTTGAGCCCTTTGCTAAAGTGACTATAAATCATGAGACCCACTGACAGATTTGTAATAATGGTGGGACACATGTTTTAGAAAAATCACTCTGATAACAGATTCAGGAAAAGATTGGTGGCTTAGGAGTGAATTTTCATCAAGAGTCAAAGATTTTTTTTAAAGTATGTATAAAATTAGAAAGTGAGATTTAATGTGTTTTTTGTCATAGTAAAGTATAAAAGGAGATTTATTGGTGAGATTCCCTGACCAGTTAAGCTATGGGCATTGTATAAGTGAGTTAAAATAAATATTGTTTTAAACATCAATTGCTGATTTTAAAATTACATATACTATTTTTTGAAATAATTGTCAGTTCACCTGGGCTAAGCCGCTGCTCACGGTTATCGCCGACGAGAGTACAACATCAGATATTTATGCTTAGGTTACTGCTATGCTTAGTTTAGGTGCTGGCTTTTCACATCTGCTTGTCTAAAACTTACTCTTAGAAGCCACCGAATAAAGTGTATTTGTTTTATCTTAGTCATATTGTCAAATAGCGTTTTAGGTAGAGAGGAAAAGGAGCCGAAGAGGAACAAAATACTGACCCACAACACCAGTGTAACCATACACTTCACTGGTCTGCTTCTTTGGTCTTTCTGGCATTTGAAGAAAAGCAGCAAAAGGGAAGCAGACAGGGGAGAAGTGGGGGGTGGGTAGGAGGTGATGAACAGGAAGATACTCTGGAGCTCCAGCATGCCTTCAGAACGAGTCACTGAATCAAGGCTGCCGGAGAAGAAAGGAGAGCCCCACCCCGACCCAGTGTCCTGGCAGCGGTTCCTGGCCCAGCCTGCCTTGAGCACACCAGGGCGCACTGCTTGCAAGAGTGAAATCACCTGCTTTGCAATCAGTCCTGCTTTCCCAATCTAGGGCTCTGTTTAAACAAAGTGTGAAAACCCAGAGCCAGAGCACCCACTTCAGTCCAAATGCCCCGGATGCTGGACTAACCGCACCTATGTTCCCTTTCTACACAGATCATGGACCGAGAAAGCTGACACCAAGCCACATCAGAGTTCATCAGGGAGAAGGTGTCTGTTAAAGATTTGTGGCAGAGTGGCTTACTGGAATAAAAGTACAGTCTCTTCTAGGGATAGCATAAGAACAAATGAGGTAATTCCCAGAAGTGGCCTGGAGATATTCCGGAAAAAGGTGCTGTGACTATCTAAGGTACCTAAATTACTAGGGGGTATAAATTTGTGTTTGTGGAAAGCACATTAAAATTTCTATTGGCTAACAAGGACAGTTATAGCAGGACAAGGAGAAGGCAGAGCAATGGTTTCCCCCCTCCTGGTTACTTTGTTCCTCCAAAAAGGCAAACATAGATGGACACAGGGCAGAGATGACCTGGGAATTGAATGATGCCAAGGGCTACTGATGTAAGAAAGAGAGACCAATCTAGCTTTTTATTTATTTTTATTTGAAGCAATACATTCGTCCTGTGTATTTAGTAAATAAGCCATGATTGTACTTTCTTGAATTTTATATTTATGTGGCAACTATCCAGTAGCTCACCATTTTCCATGGAGTGAAAGATATCTAAATAAGTGGTTAGCGTTTGGTTGTAAGCTGGCTCTGGACTGGCCAAGTGTCTGAACCAACCAAGAAATATTTATCTGTTTGATGTGTCAGCTGCTACCAACTAAAAAGCTGTCTAAAACTATCTTAGTCAGGAAAAAACATTTATTGAATATAACAAGCCAGTGCAAAGGCTGTTTGGGCCCAAGAACTGAGTGATCCATCAGGAGCCCAGGGGTAGACCTGCCTCTGTGATCTGCCACCCTCAGTGTGTCAGCTGTGCCCCCAGAATGCCCTTTCTGATTGTAAGTGGACCAGAGTAGTGCCACGTATCATATCCTGATGCAATAAGGTCCAGAGGACAGAGAATTCTGTCTCCTTGGTCTATTTCTTAGGAGTGAAGAACCCTTTCACAGACACCCACTTGGCAGACTTCTCACCTTTTCTTGATGAGAATTGAACCAGATGTTTCTTCCTTAACCAATGATTAGCAGGAGAGGAGGAGAGGAGGTGTCTGGAGTGGAACGGATGTTGGGGAGTTGAGCAGATAATTTCAATTTTCAAACAAACAAGGGAAAACTTCGAGAGCTAATGAAACCAGTGCTGCTGGCTCGTCTATTACAATGTTGGCTTAATTGTTGTCGTGAGTTGGCAGTTGTGTGTCCGAGCTGAAGCTGTCTGGTAAGAAAAAAGGCACAGGGAGCTTCATGTCCTAGAAGCTAATTATTTCTGAGATGAAAATTGTTCTGAAAACAGAGATGAACTCATATTTTCATACAGCTATTTCTTCAAGGGGCGTGACATTGAGTCCAGGTAGAGAAAGGCAGACATAGATTCTCTTATTAAACAATTAGCAAGTCAATAAATAATACTCATGTGGAAAGATGGTAGAGAAAGTCTAGATGTCAGTTGTATTTGGCCATGGCACAGTGATGGCCTTGCTATACTTACCTCCTCAGTAGGTTTATTCAGGCCGAGAGTAATGTTGAATTCTTTGACTTCACACCGACAGTAAGAAGTATATAATACAGAAGAAACTAGCCCAAGCTTTTAATTTACCTCTAAATAACTCCAAAGTGCTTAACACACATGTGAACATGTATCTGTTAAATGTGGAGTTTATTTTTATTATTGATTCTTTCCTGTTTGTTTTATCTTCTGCATTGAAACAAAGATGAGGTCTATATTGCTATATTTCTATATTTCTGCACCACCCAATTCATAACATTGGGCTCTATATATAGTAACCTCCAAATAAAGTAGCTGACTACTAATACTAATATTAATACTAATACTAATACT
>VMDR010026415.1:0-14032 GCA_007922815.1 Macrotus californicus
AAAACACACAGGATAAAAAAGAAAACCAATTACACCAACATATAGTTCTCAAACATTAAAAAACACATTTGAGAAATTGTGTATTTGTGCTTCTTTATGAAAGCATTAAATAGTACCTAATATAGCATATACTAACTACTGTTATTTGCCTTAAATCTTCAATAGATAAAAACATTAAAACATAGTGACTCTGCACGCATAAATGTCCTAAGAGATACACCATGTTCCTTAATTGTTCCTTTAAACCAAAGCAATAAATGGTAGAATTTATCATTTACATTTTACAATGTTGAAGAATTAAAAAACAACCACGTAACACTCACTACTACAACCTATTACATATACAGAATACTCTCCTTTAATATCCAATAAAGCTTGTTTTCCAACCACATAAAACTACATTATCCAAAAATTCAGGGTAGGGAAAAAGTAGCTTTATGGTTGTTTGCATGGAAAATAATGCAATAACTAGTAAATAACAAGGAAAGCATAAACTCTGTGTCTCGCACGCTCACTGCTGTAAACCTTCCACCCCACCCTGTATGTGTATGTTCAGTCACAACCTACAGCTCAACAATGAAACGCAGAAGGGACTACAGTTTCATGGATCAGGAGTCAGAAAACTTAATTTTTGCCAATGATTCACATATAGTCTCAAGAATATCATCACTAATCAATATGTGAATGACCACCAGAGCAAATACACAAAGAAATTTACACAGACAAGCATGTTTTGCTTCTGTGCACTTCATCTGTGTGCGATGAACAGCCGGACAACCGGAAATGTGCAGCAGCCATGAGAACAGAGTGCACCTAGCCCGACAGACAGTGAGTACCGTGCTCTGAAAGAAAGAAGCAAAGCTGCGTGAGAGGGAAGTGAAGCGGTCTTTCTCCATCCTTCCAATGACATGCACTCCCACCCCACCCACTCCGTGCCCCTACACTGCTCCTCACTTTCAGAGTCACCCTGGAAGTAAAGAGGTGCTTGTAAACTACACACATCCACCCCTCCCCCACCCCCAACACACACACCCTGCCTTTACTCACACTGTCGACTCTGCTCAGATGATCTTCCCAGATGATCCAGCCAACTCCTAACCATCCTCCAAGACCTGGCTCACACATCCTCTTCTCTGGAGAGCCACTCTTTTTAAAGTGGTGTTAGCTGTTTCAGGGTCCACTGGCACCATCGCACAGAATCACCTAAGAAGCTCTACAGCCCTGGGCTCTGAGCAGTGCCCAGAACACAGCCTGATAAGTTAAACTAAAGAGTCGCATGGCGATGCTCAATTGACGTCTGAAATAATCTGAAGTTCTCATATGGCTGTCACCCTAACAAAAGCATTTCTACAAAGACCATGTAAGAGTGCATTCTATACTACACCATATTTTACATTCAGCCATCATTTTTTGTGCTTCTACGGGATCTCAAAAACTACCATTTTAAAAGTCTGTTGGTATAGAGGATCAATTTACTATTCTAACTGAAAGAGCATTCAAGTCACTTCCACTATGTTACTATTAAAGATAACACTAAAATATCTCTGAGCAAACATCGTTTTGCCTCTAATAATTTCTTTGGGATAAATTTCAAAAAATAAACCATCTGGAAAAAGAGGTTTATTTAAAGTGGTTTAATACTCAGGTATAAAGCTCCTCCACCTCATCAATGACAAATGACTACATCTGTTCCACACAACCTCAGGAGAACTGGTATTAAAATAAGTATCAAATGCATTGGTAAATAAAAATTATCTCCACGCTGTTCCCATTTTGTTACTGACAGTAGTTTTTCAACATATTATTTGATCATTTATAATTTCCTTTGTCTATCTATTATTTCTCCTTACATATTAGAATAAACTACCTTTTTACATTTTTATATCTGCATTCTAATTCTCTAAACCTGAGAGTGTAATCTTTCCAGGATTCTGAATGTTCTTGCACATTTTCTACTTTTTTCCCTACATTTTGATTTTTCTGTATACCTACTCTTTAAAATTCAGTTTGATGTGTGGAATGAAATTTCAGTGCTTTACCCCCCCCCCTCCCCACAAAACACCTGCTCAGTTAATCCCAGTATTGTTTTCAATTTTTTCTTTTTTTTTTTGAGAGAGGGGAAGAGAGGGAGAAAAAGACAGAGAGAAACATGGATGTGAGAGAGGAACACTGATCGGCTGCCTTTTGTATGTGCCCTGACCAGGAACCAAATCGCAACCTAGGCATGTGCCGGACTAGGAATCGAACTCTCAACCTTCCATTTCCCGGGACAACGTCCAAGCAACTGAGCCACATTAGCCAGGGCCCAACACTGTTTTTAAACGTGCCTTCCCTATCTCTGTGTGTACATTTTAAGTGTGTATAGGAATAATTCCAAAATTGTAAGTGTTAAAAAATAAGATTCACATTAGAAATAGATTCTGGAACCAACCAACTTCGCTGATATTCAAACAAGACCACAAAACAAAGTCCATATGGAAAGTGAAATAAACCATATGCAATTTTTCACTATAATTAGATTCATTCAGATTTCCCTGTCAAGGGGCCCTGACACTCCACCTCTCTGAACTGTTATTATTTCATTGAAAAAGAACAGAAAAGCATGGTCATCATTTTTTCCTAAAACAATAATGTATATAAATTTGAAAAGGATAATGAATTACTTAAATGCTACCTTGTCTTCACCTTCAGTAAGTCCTATTGGCAGAATTCTATAGAATATGAATAGTATTGGAAAAATTTAGCTGTTCAACTGTACACACTCAAACTTTATCCTTCAAATAACGTGGAAATATGATGAACAGCCTTCACTGTTACAGACTAACGCAGAGGTCAATCCGAGCCAAGGCCACAGAACTGTATGTACGCATAAACACACAGACTCTGCTATATAGGCTTACATATTTTATACAGCTAAAAATAATAATACCAACATCCATGAGGTGTCAGTAGTTCTTCATACATTTGGTAGCAAGGTCTTGATTCACACAAATGGTATTTTCCCCAAATCTAACATGTCCAGCCCCGGAGCTTACTAGTGAGTTTGTCCAGGATATTTTTGTTGAGATCCTGCACTTACAGAGCTTTTCCAGTGACAGGTCAGGTCGGATGCCACACGAAGCCTGGTCCAATCTTCAGAGAAACCACACCTAATGTCCAAACTACTCTCCTTAGCCAAGTCTCTCATCGCTGAATTCATCTTTCTTTTCTTTCAGGCTCCCACAATGAAAGGAAACCAGAAATATTATGTGTGTGTGCGTTTGTATAGGTTTTATGCACTAAGATGGGAACTCAGAAGAAGCAAAGAGAATGCTTGGGGTCTGCAATAGCTTTCCCACTGAACCAGAAAGCACTACTTCCCTTCCCAGGCTCTCCTGGCAGCTCTAGTTGCCCCATGGCACTTCTCATTTTGCGCTTGTTATGGTCAGGAGTTTGTCTTACCACTCCTAGGGAACAGGAGGGCCTTGGAGGCTGGCATTTCTGCCAGAGTCACTTTGGCATCATCCACAGAACTCAAACCAGGCCTTGCATGATTTTCCTGAGCACACAAGAAAAAAATAACCAATCTACCCCAAACAAAAAGTCTAAACCCTTACTTTATTTAATAAAACTCTTCTTAAAAATGTATCACAGGTACCACTGCCAAAAATACAGTTTTAAAAGCCTAAGGGGAGAAGAGTAATCATTTTTATAAACCTGCTACAGACCCATTTCAAGAGACACACTTGTATCAGTGTTTTCATAGAAATAATACTCATATTATAACCCCACACTTCATTCTTCCAACAAATGCCGGTGCTAAAAGGCCATTTAATGTTTACAAAATCCATTATTTCACTATGGAACTTTGGTTGTATCATGTTTTTTAGGGTATGTATGAGTTGTTAAATCAGACACCATTCCAGACAGCACAGGGCTGTAATTGCAAGTGCGAGGTGACTATAAAATGCCTACATGATCTCATCACCCACGCAACCAGCAACTTCCTGATTTCACCTCACGATGAAGGAACTCTGAATCCTGATTCCCTGTATGTCCAGATTCTGCAATGTCAATATTGTGAAATTTATAGCTATCAAGTACTTTATTTTCAAGAACTACTCTTGATAAACACAGTATCCACAACAAACACATTCTTGAGAAGACATTAAAGGCTTCCAAAAAGAAGAGGCAGTGTCTAGAAATTTAATTCTTAAAAATTTAATTGAAAGCATTGTAAAATATTCTGACATAAGGTACCTGCTAAAGTTAAATAAAATGGTAATGCAATTGTTAACATCTCAGCTCTAAAACTCACATGAAAGTACGATTATTAAGAGGATCCAGACATGCCATAGTCCAATCACATCCTCTCTAAAACCAAAAACGACATTAAAACCCAGAGTGGAACCAAAGTTAATAGCTCCTCCACATTAATTTAACATCAGGGGACAGCCCTGGCCACATGGCTCAGCGGGAGCACTGTTCTGTGCATTTGACTTCCAGTCTGGGCACATATCTAGGTTGTGGGTTCAATCCCTGGTTGGGACACACACAGGAGGAAATCAGTCAATGTTTCTCTCTCACATTGATGTCTCCCTCCCTCCCTCCCGCTCCCTTCTCTCTCTAAAGGAAAAAAAAAAAATCAATGGAAACATATCCTCAGACGAGGCTAATAAATAAATATCATGAGACAGAGCTTCTGAGGTTGAAAAGAGTGAGCTCTGGTCCAACAAGATAAAAAATAAATTTGCTATAAAAGTCTATCTCTATTGCAAGCAACACTGTGGCAGATGATCCAAACTGTCTGACACAATTCAAGCTTGCTGTGGCTACAGAATCTAACCTATTCCAGTGCTCTCTCCTCTGTGAGACAAGCCACTATACAGACTTAAACAGTGTTTAAAAAAAAGTATGTATCTCTACGAGACCTTGTTGTGACCCTTCCCAATTATGTCCTGAATTGTCGAGACAATGAACTACCTTCTTTCACTTCACAGGCCTCCCCAAAAGACAATCTTAGACACAGTAAACCCTTACCTGAAGTTTTCAACAGGTTCAAATAAGCAACAAAACCTGTGTTACCATAGGCTAATTGATATAAACAGGAATTAAGTCCCCACAGCATCTCATCAACGTTGTAACAAAACCACTTTATTCTAGGACCTGCCGTAAATATGAGCTCATTCACCATAAAGTGGCCGTAAAAAGTTTTATCGTCACTTATAAGCACATAATATTTAGACTTTAGAAAAGAAATCACTAGGAAATACTGGGATCATCTGAGTATCTGGAAAGAGCATTGAACCAAATGGTACTCTGACAAAAATACAATATATGCGTCAATTACTAAATAAAGTACCAATATTATTCTATAAAAGGAAAAGAAAACTTAAAAGCAGAGCTAGGTAAATAAATAAGTAAAGAATCTGCTCAAGAAGAAGTTACCCAATTACATTCCCAGCCACAACATGCTGGGTGGGTGCCCTAGCACCGACTGCGTGCTGCCTGCGGGCCAGATGCCGTAGCTATGTTGTATTTATTGGTCACAGGGAATCATCAGGTAGGTGTCATTCACAATTTAAGGTGAAGAAACAGAGACTCAGAAGGATCAAATAACCTTCTGTAAATGACAGATCTAGTAGTCAGTCGAAGAACCAAGATTCAATGCCAATTCCACAACACCAACTCCAAAGCCCTTGCTTCCACCTCCCCATCACCCACTAAACCACACTCTCGGTGATAGATGCTTACATGTAAAAGTTATCAGTGGACTACTAGTTGTGTGAGTAGTATGGATTTAAAATAGCAATAATGGCTGCAACATATCCTAAAAAAGCACAATCATCTATCTCACTCTGTATCTTTTAAACACTAACTAACTAGATTTTCAGCCAAAATAATGGATTTCTATGAGCAGTTCTAAGTAAGAAGCTTGTCAAAATATATGGTGCAACTTGATGTTCTCAGGGCTCAAGACAGTGCCTGTCACCCAAGGATGCTCAGGACACCTTCAGAGAAAATGTAGCAATGACAAAAAGAAGAGGTTGACAAATCTCTCTAAAACACAACTTAAGAAGCTAGACAAAACTCAAAAACAACCAATCCAGCCCTCTGGAAATCAACCAAAGCCATACACAAACTGAGACGTGTTTCTCCATGAAAAGCACTGAACTTTCAGTAAGATTAGCACCGCACAAGCCGGTGGTATTTCTGCTTCAGACTGTTTCCAACCCCTTGCCATCAACTCCATCAGAGCAAGAGTCAACTGAGAGAGGTGAGCTGAGAAAGCCAACAGCTTCACGGCCACTGCCAGGCCAGGCTCACTAGAACTGGAATCCTGTCCCTTAAAGTGGCAATTCCATCAGCAAGAAAACACCAAGGCTTGAGGCTCTTCTAACCTGACTTGAAGTCTTATTAGGAGCAAGCAAGAAACCAGGTTAGCTAGCCAAGTTTTAACAGGGAGTTCTGTGTGGGAGGTGAGGCAACTCTCTACAGACATGCCAGGGTAGCCGGAGATTCTGCACATGCATCACAGACACCAGAGGGGGCTCACACCAGCTACACATGCCTTGCTAACACCTACACACAAAGATGCAAGGGTGTCCAGCTGAAGGTGAAAGCCACAGCAGACATGAAAAGTGCCTGAAATTTGAAGGTGCCCCCCAGATCCACACACACACAGATCAATTAGCAGAAGGTGAGAGATTTAGTGACTTGAGGTCAACCTCTGATCAATCTTTGCTCAAACACAAAACTATGCTTCCTCAAGGGTAACCCCTAGGAAGTGAAGCTTAAAAGCAGCAAGAAACCATACAAACAAAAACCAAACTTTATTACAGACATCAGCAGCCACGCAGTATGGGAGAGACAGCCTTCACAGGTTCATTCCAGGCAAGTTTTTAAACAAAATAACAAGAAAAATAACAACTCAGGAGCAACCAGAATCAGAATCCAGAACTGCTAAATTCCATGATCTTTAATGGAAAACACCAACAAAAACTTGGGAGTCATGAACGGAAACAAGAAAGTGTGACCCGAACTCGGGGGGAAAAGCAGTCACCAGGAGCTGTCTGCAGTGTCTGCAAATGTTGGGCTGAACAGGTTCAGACTTCAAAGTAGCTATTATGTGAATATGCAAATTTAAAGAACTGAAGGCACCGTGTGTAAAGCGTTAAAATAAAGTATGACAATGATAACTCAACAAGTAAAGCATCTCGATAGAGATATAAATTATAAAAAAAGAGAACCAAATGGAAATTCCGGAGTTGAAAAGTACAATAAATAAACCTTAAGAATTACTAGAGGGGTTCAATAGCAAACGTGAGCTAGCACAAGAAAAAAGTCAGTACAGCTGATGATAGCTCAATGGAATTTAAGCAATCTCAGGAACAGAGGGGTAAAAAGATTTAAAAAAAAATGAACAGAGCCTCAGAGAGCTGTGAAACAACCTCAAGCATACCAACGTATCTGTAATGGGAGAAGAGAAAGAAGTGGCAAAAACATTTCCAAAATAATGGCTCACAACTTCCCAAATTTGACAGAAAGCAAAACAACTAATCTCTATATCCAAGAAGTTCAACAAAACTCAAAAAAAGCAATACAAAAAGATCCACCCTAAATACATAATATTCAAACTGCTCAAAGACAAACGGCCAACAGATGTATGAAAAAGACGTTCAACTTCACGAGCTAACAGGGAAATGCAAATCAAAACTACAATGAGATCCCACCTCACACCTGTGAGAATGGCTATTACCAACAAGACAGGTAGTAAGTCCTGGAGAGGTGACAGGAGTGTAAACCGGTACAGCCCCCACGGAAAACAGCATGGCAGTTCCTCAAAAGATTAAGAATAAAATTACCATATGACCCAGCAATCCCTCTTCTAGGTATCTACTGAAAAATTTAAAAACATTTATTCACAAAAAATAATGAGCCCCTATGTTCAATGCAGTGTTAGTCACGGTGGCCAAGACACAGAGACGACCAGAGAGCCCTCCGGTAGGGGGCTAGATAAGGAGACGTGGTGCACATGTACAATGGAACACTGCTCAGCCGTAAGAAAAGATGAAGTACTGCCACCTGCAACAACATGGATGGACCTTGAGAATATTACGCTAAATGAAGTCAGTCAAGAAAAGCTAAAAACTGTATGATTTCACTCATATGTGGAATATAAAACTGAAGCTCACAGCCACATGAAGACGGTGGGGGGACAGTAAAACGTAAAGGGGGACAAATATATAGTGAGGAAAGACAACTTGCCTTCAGGTGGTGGGCTCACAACGCGATATGCAGAACATGTGTCATAGAAATGTACACTTGAACCCTATATGATCTTACTAACCAATGTCACCCAATAAATTTAATAAAAATTAACTTTTTTTAAAAAAATTTAAAATAGACATAACAAAATGGCAGACACAGATCCAATGATAACAACAATTACATTAATGTGAAAGGAATAAGCACCCCACTGAAAAGACAAACTGTCAGACTGGGTAAAAGCCCTATTTCAACCATGTGCTGTGCACACGAGGCAAACCGGAGCTTCAACGTACAGGATAGGGAGAGATATGCCATGGAAACAGCAACCCTAGGAGAGCTGGAATCTCCTATCAGGAGAAACAGACGTGAACAACCAGCCTGACCTAGTGACAATTAGGGACACTCCAGTTATAACAACATTATTCACAATAACCCAAACACAAAAACTACCCAGGTATCCATCAACTGGTGAACAGATAAATCAGATGTGACACATTCACAGGACAGAATACTACTCAGCAATAAAAGGTAACAAAAATCCTGATACATGCTATAGTATAGATGAATCTCAAACATTACGTTAATTGAATGAAAGAAACAGACGTAAAAGACCATAGATTGTATGATCCCATTACCTCAAGTGTCCAGAAGAGGCAACTGTAAAGAGCCAGAAAGCAGACCAGCAGTTGCCAGGGGCCAGCGATGAAGAGTTAATGATCGACTCCGGGCATGTTCTAAAACTGGATTGTGTTAAAGAATGCACAACATTGTAACTTTAATAAATATCACTGAACTGTCCACTTGTAATGGGTGAATTTTATTGCATGTAAATTATATCTTAACAAAGCTGTGAGGAAAAAAACATTATGCAGTGGTTTGACTGAGGCCATAAACTACTGTCTGAAGACTTGAGAAGGTATCCCACTCCTTCATGAAAGAGCTTACCATCAAATACAAACTTAACGCAAACTCTACCTCATCTAAGATGCTCGTGTGAATGCTATGAGCACATTAATGCATCGTTTACATGGCATTCATTCCATCAAAAAAACAACACATCAACTCAAATATCAACAGGGAGAAGGTCAAATACCTTTAACCCTTTCCCATGCAGTCTCTCTCTCACACACACACACACACACACACACACACACACACATCTTTAACTACGCTAACTACTGACTATTACTGCACTTCTACGTTCGCTCATCAAATGTCAGCACAACTGTCCGGACTTCCACGTGTCAGCCACTGTGATTTTGTCTTCAACTATAAATTTCCTGGAAGACAGGGGCAGAGCTGTTAACTCTACTACGTGTCCAGCACATCCGAGTAGAGGGCACAGAGGTCCAAACAGAGGCTTCTGAGAGATGCAGCCGAAGTGGCCTTTCATCGTCACCTCACTTCAGGCCACCACAGGCTCTTCCTTTCACTGACAAAGGCAACGTGTTACCAGGTACAGATTCTCACACCACTTTTGAGCCACGCTAACCCCGGCATGTATCAAAATAAGGAGGCTAATGTCCCACTGTGTCTGTAGAGAACTAACATTGCTTTCACAAGTATTTCTCAAAATACTCAAATATTTATTGTAAACTCAATCAAGCCTATCCTTAACACAAGAGTATTTAGACTTAAGGAAAAACAAAGTACAGCAAAACCAGAACATAAAAATATCACTTTTTTCTACTTACTTTCATCACACTACCCCAAAACCAAAAGCAGTAATTACTTGGAGTTAAAGAAAGTATTGTGGGGAATATTGAGAATTCAGACATACCAGAAATTTAATCACATTCTCAAAAACCTAAGTACAAACTACAACGCCTAATGTGTTAACGGCAGTTATTCTCGGGGCCCCATTCTCAGCACCCCACTCACAGGGGCAGGACTACCTGTCAGGGAGCACTTTTCAGAAGGCGCTCCTCTCAAAGATGGCTCCATTTTCCTGAAGAACAATACTTCACAAGATGTGTGGTGTACAGCACTGTAAATCACTGCTTATAACATTTTTCTTCCACTGTGAGTTCAACGCAGAGGTGACTAACGGAGGCAATACAATTAGAAAAAGGACAGTATTCTATCTTAAACAGCAAGCTCCCTGATGACGTAGGCCTTCGGGCAGGGACCCACAATCCTGGAATCAGAACATCAAGAACAAGTGAATTTTCCTGGAGAAACCAACTCAACCTCTAGGGCTCTCTCTTCACCTTAGAACCACAAGAAAAGGGACGGCTCCCCAAACAGATGTGAATTCCCTTGCCATGCATAACAGGCAGGAGGCCCCCAAATACAAAAGCAGTAGCTCTGGGTTCCCCTATAATTCATTCCTACAGTACCCTCTAGAGAAAAGATGAAACATTCTTCCTTATCCCCAAACGTAAGGGCATTTCTAAATAAATACTCCAGTTCCCCTCTATTCCTAGACAGAGGTCAGCAAACGTCCAGGCAAGAGTTAGAAAGTTAACGTTCTAGGCTTCACGAGCCACTTGCAACTACTCAACGCCGCTGCTACGGCACAGGGCACAAAAGCAGTCAGAGACAACGTGCAAATGATGGGCATGGCTGCATTCCCATGACACGGTTTTCACAAAAACGAGGAAGACTGGATTCAGCCAGTAGACTGTAGTTTGCTGACCTTGCCCAGAATAACAGCTATTAAAGTTCAAAAGGAAGCTACAGATCCACATAACCTCGTCCCCAGCCCCTGCCCTTGCCATGCCTTGTTCTCCACAAGAAAGTTAATTCCAGTTGTGTGCTCAAGGTCATGTGGTCCTCTTTTGCTGCTTTATTCACATGCACAGATGATTTTCTGAACTTAAACAAAAGAGAGAAGGGACTGCCTCATTCTTTCAACCTACCATCCTATTTCTTCAATGTCAACAAAACATACCAACTCAGCATGGAGGTGTTACTGGGTTTTTTTTAATATACTTAATTTTGGGGGTCAGTTTTAGGTTCACAGCACAACTGAGAGGAATGTACAGAGATTTCTCACATATCCCCTCCCCCTACTCATGCACGGCCTCCCCCACTATCCACATCTCCCACCAGAGTGGTACACTGGTTACAACGGCTGAACGTACGTTGAAATGTCATTATCATCCAAAGTCCACCGTTCACAGTACGGTTCACTCCTGGTGGCGCACGTTCGATGGGTCTGGACAAGTGTATAATGGCACCTATCCCCACCAGTGAGTGTGTCAGCAGTTTCATGCTCTAAAAGACCTACCTGGGAACGTTGTTCTTAATTTCAAATTATTGTTAACATAGTCCCTAGCCTCTAACGTATCTTCTGGATATACTCAGCTCAGTATAGAAGAATTCAACTTGGTAATTTGATAATTGTCATAAATAAAACGTCTCCATATCAAAAGGAAAGTCTCCTTTCCTTTCCTTCGTGTCAAGGTCATTGAGAAATCCACTCTAATCAAGCCAACCAGACCAACAACCACTTGTACATGATCCCCGCCCCCCCCCACTCTTTCTTTTGCCAAAGTCTCATAACAACTTATTTTTTTGCCAATCTATCCTTTCTTTAAAAACCCATCTCAAAACTTTGTCTCATATACAGGTTTTCACTGAGAAAACATTAATACCTCTATGTACTTTCTGATTGCTTTTACCCCACCCAGATATTTTTTTGCTCAATTTTCCCTTTGAAAAGTCCACTCTGCATGAACCATGTTAATATGAAAATATATATTTGTTGCTTAATATTGCCCTTATCTCTTTTTCATGTGCTTGGAGACATAAAAACTCTCAGGAGGCAGGTATGATGTTTTATTGCTAAGCATATGTACTAGCTTGCTCACTGTTCACAGAATTAAAATGGAAGACATAAAATATCCTAACCCTGATCCCTTAAAAGTGGTTCATTTGCCCTTTATCTACATCTGAAATCTGCAAGACTCCACCTATATCTAAAATAGTACTTTTTCTGTATTCTTCTGTACTTACTGTATGAGGAAAATTATAACATGTTTCCTTCTACATTTTATTTAGATTTTTTAAAATTTTTTTACTGTTGTTCAAGTACAGCTGTCTCCATTTTCACTCTATCATGGCCCTCCACCCCACCCTTCCTCGCTTTTATTTAGAATTTTAATGTTTTTATATTAGTTTTCCCAGAAATAGTTTTGAAGTCTTGATGTCCGAAGCTTCAACAGTTATGCTGAGTTTCCCATTTAAATACTGCCGTTCTCCATTTTAAACAAAACATTTGTGCTTCAAACTACATAGTACTAAGTAAACCATGTAAGCAAACATGGTGGAACAACTAATTTTTCTCCTCTGAAGAGCTTGGAAATCCCTTCGATGGTCTGCGGTTACAAATCCAACGTAGAGTAGTGCATGCATGCACATCTGAAATGGATTTCCAACAATTAAGAACACGACACGGGTGGAGGGGGCGTCCTTCAAACCCTGACCTCCCGAGTAACCTCAGCTCACATGCGCTATGCTTGACAAGCTTTATTTTATAACTGCGATGGAAAGCACTTCCAGGCCCTTAGGAGTCAGGGCCGTTCTCTCTCCCAGCAACATTAACAAGTGTAAGCTTGAGAGTTCACAGGCACTGGAGACGCCTAGCTGTGGGACTCTGGACAGCCAGCAACCTCCCCGTGCCTCATTCCCATGCCTGTAAAATTGGGTCAGTCATAGTTCCCACCTCACATGGTTTTTAGGATTCAATGAGCAAAAATGCAAACACAGAAAACCGCAAGTAACTCCACTTTGAACGCTGCCTAGAACACACCCCTGTGAACAGTTTAGCTCTCTTCATCAACATAAAAATAATGTAACACAACCTTCCTCTTGCAACCAGCCCACAAGAAACCACGCTACGGAAAGCAATAGGACTAAAAATAAAACTCTAAAGACCACTCCATAAACCCCATCTCAAACAAGATACACGTAAGCTGCTCAAAGCCAATTCACCTGAACATCCCTGGCTACCTTTCTCCTCTGTAAAACGAACTAAATGACCTCTAAGGTCGGTCCTTCCCAGCTGGAAAACCTGCCTGATGCTCTTGGAGAGACATGCGAGAAACCAGCACCGTAAGAGAAAACTCCCGGGTACACTGGCATTGCATTGTTCAGCTCCCTGCGCATCGGTGCGGCTCATTTTTACTCAAACTAGCAAACACCACCCTGATTTTATGTTTGATCTGAGTTTATTTGAACACTGTAACTATGAAGCGGTTGTGTGATGACCTCCTGTTTTTCTTCACAGCCAATGTGAAAGAGTTGGAAGACAAGCACACATAAGCACACTTCAAAATGCACAATAAGTACATCTGAGCGAATTCGTCCTCTCATTGTACAGGCACCCCCGAGTATTTTATGTACACAGACACGCAAGTACCATAAGTATCAAGTTCTGCATCAAGAAAGCAGTTTCACACTTAGTGACTACTATTCTAACTACACTATAGCCAACTACTTTGTTATAATATTTTTTAAAAGTGTATTTGCATCACTGCATAGCCTTAGCATATTATCTAGAATAAAATTCACCATGGAAAATTTCTAAGAACCTTCTGAAAACTTTTCATTTTAACGC
Source organism: Macrotus californicus (assembly GCA_007922815.1). Lineage (NCBI taxonomy): Eukaryota > Metazoa > Chordata > Mammalia > Chiroptera > Phyllostomidae > Macrotus > Macrotus californicus. The sequence continues at coordinate 13,814 of VMDR010026415.1, forward strand.
TGAAAACAAAAGTCAACATTAATGCAATGCTGCACCATGTGTAAGCTTACACCTAGTGGTCAAGACCTTCCTTCTGAATGAATGCCTGACTTGGATATCACAAGGAAAGGAGCCTACCTGGTGAACAGTTTCTGTGCTACAGTGAATACGGAATAATGGCTAACAGAATTACAAACATCAAGTGCTTTGTAAGAATATCTGAGCATCATCTGTAATTGG
>VMDR010026416.1:0-14037 GCA_007922815.1 Macrotus californicus
ATGACATGATGCACCTAAGCATTTTGCACAAGGTTTGGCATATGCATATGATAAATTCTCAATAAATATTGGCTAGTTAAAATATTTCATTATTCAAAGATTTGGACTCTGTATCAATTATGAATTATCTTTCCCTCATGCCTCTTATGTCTTAGCAAGTAATCAGTGCAAGCTAACTTTAATCATAATCATAATCATAATAACAGTATTTATGCATAGAGAAAGTATGAAAGCATATACACCGAAATATTAAAAAGAGCTTTCTTTAAGAAGTTGAATATAGATGGTTTAAATATATAACTTGTTTTTTCTTTTTTTGAAAATATTTATTTTTTTTATTTATTAGAGTGAGGGGGAAAGAAGGAGAAGGAAAGGGAGAGAAACACTGGTGAGAGAAACATCAGTTGGTTGCCTCTCGTACATGCCCTGACTGGGAAGCAAACCCATGACCTTTTGCTTTATGGGACAATGCCCAGCCAAGCCCAAGGGTCAGGGCTAATTGAATTTTTATCCTGATTTTTGTGTATCCTATCCTGAAAATCTGTTCTGTATGGAACAAAAAGTGTTTTCAAAATTTTATTTTTCTCTCTTTTAAGTCATAAAGTTGTGTATGTAACTAAGTGGTTGGTATGATTTATCAAAATGTCAATCTATGTTTGTACCCCCGTGTTCTTCCTTTCCTATGTTGTAAGCCAGTGGTCAGGCACTTAGTATTTCCTTGGTTCAGGAATATTTTTGATATAAAGCAGAAGCTACTTGAAGACGAAAGCTACCTCATACCATTTGTAAAATATAAAATTATTTTCAACACCTTTATCTCCTGGAGAAGATGGGGAGAATGAAGAATGTCTTTGAGGAATACTAGAAAAAAAAAGAAATTAATTTTATTCTCTTAGATTGTTGAAAAAGACAGAAGGCTAAAAGTCCCATGATAGCAGAGACCCACTATGATAGTTTCAGGGAAGGGGGCCAAGAAGGAAATGGCTCCTGACCCATCAAGGTTAAAGGACTCTAGACAGGGGCTCCTAGCCTCAGCATGAGGACCTATGCCTTCAGCATGACACAGGAGCAGTGTACCTGAAACTGCAGGTCATTTTGCCATCAGGCCACTGGGTCCAGGGGCATCTCAGTGCTAATCAAGGTGGTCCTATCACTGATTACCTGAGGGGTTGCTGATGTTCTGTCCCTAACTAAGACACCGAAATATAATCACATCTTTGTGTGGGAAGTGTTAACACCAATAATGTCTGAGGTTGAACTTCACCTTGGCCAAATGAAAGCTCAGGGTCACATGTAAGTAGATTTAAATAACATAACAAAATTATGTCTTACATATCTGATTGTGTGAATGAAAATGAATTTCTTTCATTGAAAAGAAGTTCTTTAACATGGTGATAGTACTATAGAGGCAGGATGACACGGAGAGATAATGTGGTTCAACCCACTGACTTTAGGAATAGGGATTCTGATTCAGGAGAGGGTAATGTTTTGCCTACGATTGCAGTTTATTAGTGACAGAGCTGGAGACAGAACTCAGGTATCCTGACTCCTATTCCAGAGTTCTTTGCATTACATCCATAATGCTTCGTCTTTTGCAAAGGCAAGTTGTAAGAATAAATCTGTTGTTTGCAAAAGGGTTACTCATTGCTCAAATAAAATGCTCAAAGTGGATCTATAATTGTCTGCTGTATGCTTTTGATGACAGAAGCAATTTCTCATTGCATTACATAACTAATGTGGATTTGGAGACATCAGAAGATCTCATCACAGAGATGTCATAGGAGGGAAAGGGTATCACTGAAACCTTTTCATTCTGTCGCCAGTTCATTTTCCCCTCCCAGCATCAAATGACCTCTTAGGAGATGCGATGTGCTCATGCCCCAGACCACAGGAGCCAGACACCTTTGCCTTCTATTCTGGGATCTGACACACAGACTCCCTCAGTGGCCTTGGCGAATCCCTTAACTTTCCTGCTTTGTTCACCCTGGACTCCAACATAATATTGGCCACAGAGGGGTGGCTGAGTAATGAGAGGCATCAAAAGCACTCAAGGAGGATTCTGCATAATCTCCCTTTGCTCTTTAGATAAATACATTCTGCAGTGTTTAAATTAGAACTATCAGCAGATATTTGTCCCATTTTCTGGTTTGGGGTAATCGATTTAATGGCAGGATAGGCGTCAAAGACTCTGAAATTCAAAGGCTTTGTATCTCGTATATGGGAACAACCATTAGGTGTATTCATTCCACTTTGTGTCAGACCACGTCTGATTCACACACGATTCTATGAGATCCGTTACACGGAAAGCAGGGCACACTTATTTCCATCGTTCCAGAGAGCCGTGTTAAGAAGAATTTTAAGTTACGAGACAGCAGAATTTGCTTCCAGGTAAAGAAAAAAAGTCTGATATTTACATACACATTTATGTTTCTTGAACCATGACTCCCCTGAGTCTTACTTGAGAAAACACTGCATGATATAGCACTCTTTAAGGAAATCACAATGTTCATGAAGATAAGAGGGGCTCTAAAAAGTTACATATAACTCTATTAATTTGCTGAACCCAGATCTTTGCAACTTTCTTTGAAAAGAGAACACATTTTTTTCCTCAAGCATAAATTAACTATGTTAAGGAACTGGTCCTCTAAAAATACAATTCTGCATTGAAAAGGGCCTTCTCAAAAAGAAAGGAGTTTTTGCCAAGCATGATTTTATGACTGATTGCCAGGAAGTTTCCACCTGCATTGGATGAAATAATGGGCTAAGAGACTTCTAAGATCTCTTTCAATTCCCAAGACTCAATGAATCTATTCTACTTTAAATCAGTATTTTTTTCAGTATCTTTTGTGTCTACTGTTAGACACAAAGGGTAGCATCTTTTGTGTCTTCTATTAGACACAAATGCCACCATTTGTACTGGAAAATCTTCATAGATTCCTTATCTTATTTCATCTGTGTAATAACTCTGACAGGAAGGTATTATAACCTCCAATTTATAGATAAAAGAGAAACTGAGTATCAAAGAGTTTAAATAAATTGCTCAAATGGCATAGCAAAAATTGGAACCAAGGTCAATGCATTTTCTACCATGTAGTTCCACTTCCTTCAAATACACCAGTCTCAAAGAGGACCGTAAAAGATATGGTCAGACCTGATGGCTAGAAGGCATGAAACAATATTTCTAAATATCTCCTGCCCCAAAGATAATGAGTCAGTAGATATTGTATCTTTAGATCAAATTTCTAATAGATCTTTGGAAATGCGGGTTTCTGAAAAGTTTCTACATGATGCTCCCAAACCACACTTTGAAGAGCGCTGACCGTGCCGATCCTGACCGATACATCCTCTAACCTAGAGCAGGGAGCTCCCTGTGCTCCAGGCAGGCTCTCTCTCATCACCATTTTCATTTGCTCCATTTCACATAACACAGCTATTATTATTTATCTGTTTGCTTGTATACTGCCAATCTCCTCCATTATGACTTAACTCCATGCAGATTGAAACCTTGTTTTTTTTTACCATATTTTTAAATATTTTTTTACCCCCCAAATGCTAAACAGAGCCTAGAATGATGAAATGAATAAAGGACTAAATAAGTCATTAAGAAGTGCATTTTCAATGTCTGCAATGCATCTTAACTTCTGTTCAGGCCCTAATCACCTAAGTACATTCTTTTGATAGTGAGACACTGAGAAGAAGTAACGCATTCATTTATCCAGCTAAATGAAGCTTCAACTCCACTCATCAGCCAACCCCCTTCATGGGTCCAGAACCATTTGAAGTGGCCAACAGTTGAGGGTACTGAGCAACTGAGTGTAAAATGCCTTTCTCCTCTGCCCTGACTCCAGAGCTGTGAGGGCAATGGAACCACAGAAGCCAGGCCTGGGAGACAAAATTAGATTTCACTTTTCAAATTTCCCTTCCTCAGATCTCTGTGGGGGAGGCTGGCCTTTGAGGACACAATGCCTAGACTCAGCATGAGGGTGCTCCTCAGTGAACCATGTCCTGGCAGCCCAATCTGTATTTAAATTACATGAAAAATTCATGAGTTTCATAGAAGAAACTTCAACCCATTATCATCACATACTCTCTTGTCTGGAAAATAGACTCCTACGGGGCCCTGGGGAAGATGGCAGAGGGGAGGCCAGTTTTAGGAAGACTAGCCGGCGCACAGCTGGGCCATTAGTCAGCATCACTTCTCGATCCACCTAATCCACAAATGGGACGTCTGCTGACATCTGGGGAAGCGGGAGACAAACAAAGAACTACTATCACGCCCATTGCGTCTTCCTGCAAATCTCTCAATTATTTCTTAGAATTAATGGGGGAAAAAATCTATGTCTCTTATATATGAGAATTATTTGGAAAAACTAAAATTGATTTAGAGGTACTTAATAAGACTCAGATTTACATATAAAGATATATTTTGCTTTAAAATATTATAACCCCTCTGAAAGTTTCCCCTTAAAAAAAAAAAAACCCTCAGGGAGCCACAGAGATAGTAGAAGAATCAGACCTGGCTGATAATTGATGAAGCTGATAATTGTTGAAACAAAGTGGATACGTGGGGGTTGGAGGAGAATATTTTAAAATTTTCTCTATACTTACATATGTTTGAACATTTTTGTAGCAAAGTTTTTTTTAATGAGATTCACATCTAATGTATCATAAAGAAAAAAAATCCCAGTGTAACCTGCTAGGTAGAAAAACAAGCAGATACCACATGACAAAGGCAGCCTCCTGTGGCTCCTGGGATGAAAGCACAAGCACATATTTTAACATCTTTTACACTCTTTACAACAACACCAGGTAATGAAGCAAAGTATATTTTCAACAGTTGTCAGCATGGGAAAAAATGCATTTGTAAAGATTTATTGTCACTGTTGTTTGATAATGCTTGATATTTTGTACTTAGAGTAAAATAAAAGATGTTTCCTGTGCTGAAAGTATTTAACATACTCTCTTATTAAACATCATTTTCTTTTTTTCCCTTCTGCAGTGTTTGCTAGGAAAAAGTTTGCACTTCAACTTCGAAAAGATGCATGGAAATTATGTTCCTCCTGAATTCTCGCTTAAAAGAATTAATAACGTAAGCATTATTGCAAAAAATTTAACATCAACTGCAACTTTCATTAGAATTAAATCTAGATGGTGATTTTATATTTTTAATTTAAAAAAAAAAATCTTTCAACTAAGAAAGTAATCTCATGGAAATGAGATAGCTAGATGTTGCTAATTAACTTCCTGGTGCTAAATGCCTGCCCACACCATGCCCCCAAATTGTCCAGCCTGTGCCCAGGGTGGAAGGGGAGAGTTGCCGTAAATTTGTAGGCTGTCCTTCGTAACTCCTTTGTACCGAGTGAAGACAGCCAGAGGGGAAAGGAAAACCTAGTCTTGGGAAACAGATAGACTGAGGTTGGAATTCTAGCTCTGTGTCTTCGTAGCTGCATTACCTTCGATGGCTTACTTTACCTCCCTAAATCTCATCTATAAAACAAGGGATGATATTAGCTCTTCATATCATTGAATCGTGGTAAATTATTGATCAGAGAAGAATCTATTGTTTGGGAGGAGAGGAGATTATTCAGGAGAAAGTTTGCAGGGCAGCCTGTCCTTGAGGGTGGAGGGTAGGGGGCGGGGGTTGCAGGGAGGAAGACAAAACAAAGAGAAGAAGAAAGCAGGAAGGTAGTTTGCATTCTTTTACCCCCAAAGGGAGGATAAGCCAAGAGCAAAACAGGGGAGACCCAGTCAAATTCAAGTTCTTATTTTAATCCATACTGAGCATATTCAAATGCCAGGGGTCCTGGCAAAAATGCCTCTGATGTATGATACTTGCATTATAATGAGGCACCACATTAAAATAAAATAAGCCATAGTTAAGGGTGGCACCAGAGCCTACTTAGGTCCACCTGGGAAAGAATCTGGGGAGAAGTTTATAAATGTCACATAGCTGAAGAAAATGATTTATCCATTAAAGGGTTAACTTGAGCTTCTGCATTTAGGAGAGAGCTTCCTATGCCATTTACCTGTAACTACTTCTACTGGCAGTGTTTAGTCAGTGTTGGGTAATACATTTATGTTCTACTGTCAAGTCTGTGCCACTGTCATTACTTAGGAGGAAATGCCAAATTAAGCAACCCAGGGCTAGGAAAGAGGATTCTCTCTCTCCTGGGGCTGGGTGAAGTATTCAGTACAATCCAGAGGGCTAGGTGAAAACAGGGACGGAACAGGGAGCCAACAGTTCCTATTCTGCAGAACTGTTATGGGAACTAAATTAAATAAGATACCACATAGGAGGCACCCGGAACGTAGTGGGCCTTTAATAAGTGAGAGCTCATACAATTATCACCATCATTGCTGTCACTGGCACTACCACTATGCTCTCAATCCAGACAGGCTTCTCCCTGCCTAGAGACTCTATTTTAGCTTTTGACCTTAATGCCAACTTCAGCACCACCACACAGTGCAAAAGGAACCCGCACGTACCCAAAGCATTCAGAAACAATGAAGAATTACCAAAAACTCAAATGAATGACTTTAAATCACATTACTGAGAGTGAAATCTACAAAGTTCCATTCAGACACATCCATTTCCCCCTGTCTGATTTCTCCTAGTCAGACCCTGATCCTGGTCTGGCCTCCCTGGTTGTCTTCCCACTCCCCACATCCCCTTGCTATTTTCTTACCCTTCCATTCTCTTAGGAGCTTCAACTGCTTCTACCCTTTTTCAGTCAGATCAAGTCCTCACCTGTCCAAGCTCCTGACTCTAATTTATATTACCCATCCAGCAGCAAAGAAAGGGACTCGAGCCACAGGAGACTCTCTTGAAAGACAAGAATTTAAGTAGTTTGTTTAATTGCATCATCATCATATTTATTTCTAATCTCACTCCACTAACTACTCAGCCTCACAGTGATTGTTTTATTCTCTCATTCATCCTCTTCTTGAAAGTACTTATTAGCAAAAGTTTGTTCTTCAATCCTATTCCAAGCATTGCCCTAGACCTGTATGGCATTCTCGTGTCGCCTGCATAGGTCTTCAACAATCAATCCTGCGATCAACTTTCCTTCGGTCTCGATGACAATTATTTAATCTGGAAATTCAATGAAGGTTACTATCCTATATTATCTACTAATCTATGATAACTTGGCATTTATTAATTGAGATTCCTCAACACTATATTCTTTCTCATAGAGTTTCTGTATCTTCTTCCCTCTCCCATTTAAGAAGATTTAATTCTAAACACAAGAGAAAGAAAAGGAAAAAAATGAGAACAGACATAGCCCACTCAAAAAACTTGGATTTATGGAGTTCAACCTTGAAAATATGTTTTTAAAAACATCAAGCATGTGAATTAAAGCTCCCACCAGGCAGTCATAATTTATACAGCAAGCACGTGGCAGGTAATCTGAGCACACTGTGATACGGGTAGCAAGGGGTCGTCGTCACAAAAACCAGACCCTCTTTTGACAGGCCAGGGGAAGGAAGGAAGCACGCTCACTTTGCAGCTATAACACGGTGTTTCCTATTTGATGAACATCTGAGAGTAAAAATCATAAGAGAAGACCCGAGAAGAAGTGCTGACTCCCCATCAGAGTGTGAGCATGACCTCATGGAAAGCGAAAGTCGATGAGGCGAAGGGACTTGGCCCAAAACAGGGGCCCCCATCATGGCTGCAAAATACCAGGCAAACCAAGTACAAGAGAATGAAAATGCAATTCAATGGAAGGCATTTGATATTTTTCAAACTATTTCATCTGTTTAGATATTTTTCAAACAATTCATTTCATTTTTAGAGATGGAGCAAACACAGGATGGGGCAAAAGATAGGTTTACAGTTGTGCATATGCAAAATACAGGGTTTATTCTTGTATATTATTTATTCATTCTTGTATTATTTTACATATGAACAACTTGAGCTACAAACCTGTAAACTTACTTTTGCCCCACCCTATATATTATCTCCGAAGTATTTATTTTTTATTTCTCATTTGATTCCAGGCTAAAAGGAGTCACACTTCTGTCTCTAAAGGCTCATACTATATGCCTGCCACAGCTAGCCTGAGTCAAAACACATAGCTCTAAAAAAAATCTACTGCACACCTACTGACTACACCCTAAAGACAGATATCCCATAGAGAAATGGTGAAAAATCCCTGAAATTAAGGATGGGACCCAAATAATACCAGCTGATTTCATCCAAACAGTAACAATTATAAGCAACAGTCTCCTGAACCTGGACAGTTCTATTTTCTGGTTCTGTGATTAATTGGCTTGATAGTGAATTCCTCTTTGAGTGGCATTCAGCCTATTTGTAAGCATGATCTCCAACGGAATTAAATTCCTCTCTCTTGCCCTGACTGGTGTGACTCAGTTCATGGGCATCATTCCACAAGGCAAAAGATCGTTGGTTCAATTCCCAGTCATGGCACATGTCTGTGTTGTGGGTTTGGGGCCAGGTTGGGGCAGGTGCACGAGGCAACCCATCGATGTTTCTCTCCCTCTCTTTCTCATGCCCTTCCCCACTCTTTAAAAATAAATAAATAAAATCATTTTAAAAAATCCCTCCCTCTCGTCCTGCTTTGATCAGTCGCTCTCTCGCTGTTGAGCTCTGAACACAGTGCCACACTATTCCCTACTTAGGGTTTGTGCTTTTCTGTCCCCTTCTGCTTGGTGCTTTGCTCAGAGGAAGAGGCAGCCTAAAGTTCTCAAGTGTTAGCAGGCAAGCAGAACCATAGCAGTGAGAAGGGAGCACTAAACCAGGAGTCACGAGGCCTGGGTTCTGGGTTCTGCTCCAGCACTGACTCAGTGGCATCATATGCAGAGTACAGTATGTATAACTGAAGGGGTGAAGGCTCTTTGCCTTAAAAATTAATAACAAAATAAACTAGGAGTTACTATCACAAATCAGATGTCATAAACTGGCCACCCTGTGTTCTTCCTGCTCGATCACATTTGGCCAAAAAAAAAATGCTAATTTTTTAATCGAGAGAGAGACTTCATGTAACAATGCAGATTTACAGATTCTCTTGAAAATTTGCCAGATCGGTAAAAATGCAGATTTACAGATTCTCTTGAAAATTTGTCAGATCTTATAAAATAAACTTACATTGTGCTTGTCAAGAATTGTTGCTTGTCAAGAGAGCATGGGCTCTCCAATTTGCTGTACCCTCATCACTCACAATGATTCATACACACTTGTCCCCGGGTCCGGTCCCTCCGTCAGGTTACCTGCCTGGAAGGTGAGTTAAGGCATTTGTGGTTACTGCCCCTGGTCAAGAAGAGGCAAAGTTAGGTAAGAAGGGATCTCGAGGGAACAAAGAGCACAGAGCAGCTGCAGACACATCACAAGTCAAGGCCTGAATGTATGGACACATTTACAAATGGATCACAGCCTTCCATTAGTTAGGCAGTCTCCCCTTTCACTGCTGGATACACAATAGATAAATAAATAGCAAGGATACATGTGATATATATTTAGATTCCACATTAGACTTTAAAATCTGTGCCTAACTGAATGCATTAGCCCGTGTTTTCTGTTTATGTCTCCACAATGCCATGGAAACACAGCACAGCATCCTAATGGGCCTCTCCTGGCAATAAATAAACAAAGCCTTTGTCTATTCATGTTTCGATTTTTTTTTTTATGTAATTTACAATTTCAAAAAAAGAAAACAGATCGGTGGTGGTTTTTTGTTTTTTGTCCCTGCCCCCTTCAGTTTCCCCTTTTGCAAAGTACATTTGCAGGAAGTGCAAAATGCACCTTCTCGTGGTTCCTGAAATCCAAACTAGCCTCATCAGCACTCAGAGAGCAGGACTCTCCCAGCCGGACTCATCTTTCCCCTTTTTAAAATGCCATGATAATTAAACTCTGCAATGAGGTTTTTCCAGCATTTCAGTCCAACCCAAAGAGCACTTAATATAGTTGTTTAAGGTTGAAAACTAATATAAAGCAGACATAAAATCTAGTGGGTTTCGCTGCCCTCCTTCAGTCTAATAGGCAATATCCAGTCCATTTTTATAGAGATAGCAACAGTCACAGCCCTTAAATGGCTCCACAATGGCAGCGACACGCTCCCACCTCCCTGGCTCCAGAGCATGTGGGAGCAGACAAGTCACTCACCGCCTTCGCCCTAAGGTGCAGGGACAAGGTGAAACCCGAAGCTCAAAGTGCTGGGGGTACAATGTCTCACAGGGCAGCTCTCTCCTGTCTGGCACCTGCTGTCCCCTGCCAGGCAGTAACCCAAGACAGAGAAATGCTGATTATTATCTGCATGGAGTAGTGGGCAGGCTTAATTATGTTGCTCAAATCTGAAGAGTCCCCTGAACCCAAGTGCAGGGAAGTGACCTCGGTCACAGGGGGAAGGAGAGGTAGACAAGCCAGCAAGGGGAGCTCCTACAGGGACCGTTGCTAACTGACTTGGGAGCCTCCCGTTGTCAGGATCTGACAATCCAGCTGGCAAAGTTCACTGCCCTGGGGAACTGCAGCTCTGGCTGCATCCCAACCACAGCCTATGTGTGGTCAACCTCAGCGCCAGGATCTAGCAAGCAAGGTCTATTTTCACTAGTCATGAAAATAGTTCTGCAGACCAAAAATCAGTGTTCAGAATATAGATCTGTCACAGCATCTGCCTAAAGAATGACATTTTTTCATCTAGAATTGTCAAGTGCTGGACACTTATTCAGAAAGCAAAATGTCCATAGAAATGTGCCTTTTGTGGCAATAATCAAGTGTTAAAGCCTTTATTTATCTAAAATGGTATATAATAACCTGTCCAACTGAAAGGATACTTCCATAACTTCTGTAAAATGATAACATTAAAATACTATTAAGTATTTGTCATGTGCTTCTGAGAATGTCGCTATTACTGTCCCCTTGCCACCCAATGCAGCAAAGTTTAAAGAGTTAAGTAACATGTCCAAGGCCAGAAAGCCAACGAGCAGCCAAGCTAAAATGAAAGCCTGGCCACCTGACTGTGGAGCCTTGTTTGTGATATGTCTGCATTGTGCTCCCCTCAGATGATCTCTTAAGCCCTGTTTTGTTTTGCATCATGTTTATCAGAAGTGACTCCAAATCTTCTACAGACAGGCCAGTGTTTCTGCTCTACGGTCATACGTGTGTTCTAGAAAAGGCTCATATTCACCATGATCATGCATTCAATATAACAGGGCCTATGGGGAAAATAGGACTGGGGCAGCTGATTCAAAAGCTATGAAGCATTGTCCCAAGTGCCTTCTCCCAAACCACAGTGATGTTAACACAATTCTAACCCAGCTGACTCTCCTCAGGCACCCATAGGCACCCTTCCTCTGCATATTTAGATTCTGGGCTTCTGTATCCTCCTTTGAGATGTCAGCCCTTTTGAGATATCTCTTCTCACAGAGACCAATGTCACCAAAATCCAAAATATGATCCAAGGGAAACCATCTTCATCAATCTTTGTGTCGCAAGCATATGTTTCATGATATAGTCTTTCCTATTAAGTCAGGCCTCCGTCCCTGCTCAGGTCATCTTGACCTGGGCCTCAGGCACCAAAAGTGCCAGGCCACCTATATGGCTACCAGCCCTACAGGTGACACTGGCACCGAGGGATAACAGTGAGTCAACACAGGTTGACTGCTACTCAGCTTTTATTAATGTAGATTAGATCCAAATCCATACTAACCTAATAATAATAATCATCCAGAAATAATCAGTAATAATATCACACAAGAGAACCGAGGGATAATGAACCTGAGTTCCAAGAATACAGATCATGTCCAGGTCAGAGGGCAACCAGAGGAGGTCGATGTCTTGCAAGACAGAGTCAGAGGGATGGAAGGACAGCAGAGTTTTCCCGGGCGGAACATGCAGGACTTCTCAAAGCGGCTCGCTGCCCAGTTGATGCCTCATCCGTGATCTGATGTCCTCTGCTTTTATGCTTCTTTTGGTTGCAAAGTCATGTTAACTTTGCACAATTTCTCATAAACATGATTTTATTAATTTGGAGAAGCACATGTTGTTTTCCTCAGTCCCAACAGGCACGTGTTTATGTCAGCTCTGATAAGTACATGTTGTTTTGTGCAACCTCAACAGGCATATATGGCTTATGTCACACCATTGTGCATGCTCTGAGAGGGTGGCACTACCCTTTGGATAAGCACACGTTGTCTGCCATGCGGTGCTGTGTGCACTGAGGGGTTGCCCTATTTCTCTGAGTGTGGAAAGCAGGGCCAATAAAATGGCATTGGTCCGATTAAGATAGCATAAAGTATATAAAAAAAAGTGGAGTCACTTATGTCAACTAAAATGACAGGCATGACACTTCAGTTCAAAAAAAAAATTACCTAAGTCAGAATGAATACATCTGGCAAAGAGACATATCTGCCCATGCGGTCAGAGCCAACATGTCTGGCAAGGAAACACACCTAAGATATCTGCCCACATGGTCAGAGCAGCCGTGCATGCAGAGCGGGACCATCCATAGGTAGGCTCCTGAGCAAATTCCACATCTGCCATCAGGGGTGTCAAGCAGAACAGCCATGTACTACCCATAGGCTCCTGAGCAAATTCCCCACTTGGCATCGGGGGGTTCCAAGACATTTGTCAAAAAGACCCAGAAGGGTGGAGTGTACCACATTTCAAGGTGTAACTGAGGCTGGTTCCAGACCACTGCTGAGACAGCTGAGCTCCACATACCAGAGTGCTGCTCCAGGCCACGCTGATCTCCCTTGGTATCGGTCACCAGAGGCTCTACTTGGCTGGACTGAGGACTTCCTCTTCCCTGCTGCCTACCTGGGTCCGGAGATTCTTCCTTGCAAGATGCTGACAACTCCCTTGCCCACCATGCTCTCTCCCAGACCTGCGGACTAAGTCTCTGGAACTGGGGTTCATTATCCCCCACTGATTGCTGCGTGTGTGTGTTATATTCCTCTTAGATTGTTAGAGTATGAGTAGAATATTAATGTATGCTGATGCTCTACTTTGAGTGAACCTGCATTCAATAAAAGCTGAGTGAATAGCATAGTTACTGTGTGTGACTCTTGTCTATTCCTTGGTGGTGGGCTGCTCAGCAGGCAGCTAGCAGAGCAGTTGCCCAGCTGACTTATAGGAAAGACTATTTCATGAACATACACTCATGACACTGAGTCACTGCCATACTGTGCATGCTCTAAAAAACATGGCTTCAGGTCCTGCTCTCCACACTTTGCTTTGGGATTTTTTAAAGGGGGCAGGAAGTGGTAACACAAGTGGAATTGTTTTCATAGCTTTCTCATCTGCTTTTGTCAGTCAGCTAATAAATGTATTTCTGGCTCATCATTTTTTTCAATGGAACATTCTACTATACAGTGAAACATTATTTACTTTTTGGACAAGGAATGCATATATATTATTTCTTTAAAGTTAGTTTTTGAAAATAGAATTTCAGAGACAAAGGTAGGTACATTGAAATTTTTATGTATTTTGCAAGGTACCCTTCCAAAAAAAAATGTGAGTGGTATCAATCTCTATAAACTTTATTAATCTGATAGGTACACAATTGTATCTTATTGTTGTCAAATGCCCTTAAATCATAACCTAAATGTAAGTATTTGTACAAGTATCTTTTTATTTTTGGTACCATCAATATTAATTACAAATTTACTAGTGTTCAGTAATTCACATCCTTTTATATTTCACATGAAAAAACCTGCTCTATTCAGAAAACAAGAAATCTAGACAATAAAACCATAGAATGTGACTCAACCTAGTTTCTCTGAAATAGAATGTTCGATTCTTAAACTATGATATCACTCTTGATTATCTTCCTACCTCTCTGGACGTACCTTCTGTGTTTACTTTACGAACCTCTCCTTTCATGCCCACTTGCGAATCTATCCATCTGAGATGCCCTTTAGCTCCATGTTCTCACTCCACACTACACCCACCTCCCAGTCACTGCACCATCTACACGTAGACAGTACCTTTCTCTCTAGCCCACACCTGGGCAGTCCTTCTGGCATGTACATAGTTATTTCCCTTAGCTAGCAATGATCTTCTCTCTCTCTCTCTCTCTT
>VMDR010026417.1:0-14033 GCA_007922815.1 Macrotus californicus
TTTGATTATTGTTTCTGTTGTAGATATTCCATATACATCTTTGGAAGTGTCTTTAATTTTTCAATTGGATTTCCTTTTAATGTTGTTATTTTTTTGCTCCTTCATATATGTCTTTTCCTGCCCATTGCTTTATTCTTTTAAAACTCCAGTCCCAAGTCCCCTACATTAGTGATGCTTTTAAAATACTATTACTATTATTATTATTATTGCTATTGTTTTATTATTTGTTTCATTCTACAAGCCTTTGAAATCTACCCTTCACTTAAGCCTGAAACATGGGCACGATCTTTGATTTTATTCTTATTTCCTATTTTTAATGCATCATCACATCCTGTAGCTTTAACCTTTACAAGATGTCTTGGAACCTCCTTATCTCTGTTCTCACAGCTCCACCCTTTGGCCCCCAACATTTCTCTTCAGGGTTACTGCAAAAGCTTTCTCTCCTGGACTCTGGCATTTTAGGACAATGGCCTGCTTCCTTAGCTAACCCAAAAAACTCCTTATAATTTTACCCTTGTCTTCCTCTCCAGATGCACGAAGTATTCTTTCTTCTCTCGGATGCTGAAGCGATTAGCATTCCTGAACTGGCTGGCTTTCTCACTTGGTGATTCTGCATGTGCTTGCCTAGACATTACTGCCTATACCCCCTGGCAAGCTCTAATTCAGTCCTCAGGATTCAGCTCAAATATCACATATATTGGGAAGCCTTCTCTTACACCTGTCACCCCTCCCTAGCCTTGCCAGGTGGGGTCCTCCAGTATCCACATTTTCCTCTGTCATGGCACACGTCACACGACACCGTAATCCTCTATTTATTTGTCCATCTCCCGCACCCTCAGATCGTGAGCTCCTTGAGAACAGGAATTCTCTTATTCACCTTTATTTCCCTAGCTCCTAGCACAAGGCCTAGTGTAAGATGTTTTTAATGAATGAAAAACCTAGAGTGCTAACCCAGTTCCAAGTCCTAGATGAACAGCACTCACACCCTTTCCTTAATGCTGCTTTAATCTGGCTCCTGGCCTTCGTGACACAAGCAACAGAAAAGTCAGCTCCTGGCACAGGGTTGGACACACAGTAGGCACTCCACAAACATTTTTTGAGCTGGACTTGGCTGCAATATGTTATTCTGTCCTAAACTGGACCTGTGCCATGAGCAAGGGGCTGGAAGTCAATGATGAAAGGCTATTTAACTGCATCCAAACCAGTCTCCACAGGGATTAGATGGATTTTGTTTCTCGTGGGGAAGTGAGAGGACTACAGAATAGAAGAAACCCGATGCTGCACATTGGAAGGGTTATAATGACAGAAGGCCAGGTGACTGAGCAAGAAGAACCTACTGTGGGGTGTTTCTGAAGCTGGCCCAATTCAGTGCAGCAAACTCCTGCTCATATGTGGGGGCATCCGGCAAATGGAAATCAGATGTAGAATGAGATTATGTTTGCAGGACAAATAAATAAGAAAGCCAGGCTCCCTCTTCTCTGCTCCCTTAACCCCTGCATGCACTGAGAGGTCTGAAAGGCAGGATGGTGGCTGGATATTGCCAGGTAAGGGTGCCAACAATGAAGAGGGTACAGAGTTTCAGGCAACCCCAGAGAAGGAGACTCGGGAGCATTTGCAATAGGATAGCAATGCAGCCCTATGCAGCAGCTGGCACATCAGGCTGGACCAGGGAATTGGCCCCTGCTGGGCCATGCCCAAGGGCCATTTTAAGAAGTAATGATAAGATCTAATCAATTATTGTGCAGGGGAGGAGAGGAATGATAACCAAGAAATCTTTTAGCTAACTCCCCTGATTTTCCTAAGCCCTCCTTGCTAAAATCTTACATTAAAGGAAAAAGCATTGAGGTAGATGAGGATAAAGGAGGGATAAACAGTGATGGAAGGAGACCTGACTTAGGGTGGTGAACACACAATACAATGTACAGATGATGTGTTGTAGAATTATACACCTGACATCTATATAATTGTATTAACTAATGTCACCCCCCAATAAATTCAATAAAAGTGAAATGAAAAGAAGAAAACATTTACTTTTCCTCAACCTTTTAGTTCAACTATAATTTGACAATTTTTATTTTTTATTTCTTTTACTCCTGAGCAACCTCCTCACTGCTGACAACTGTGACAGAGGTCAGGGATCCAAAGAAGAATGAGAAAGTCTGTCATCGTGGAGTTTTGAGTGTGTCCAGATGGTTGGAGGACAGAAGGAGAGGAGCTGGGCTGTCACAGGGTCTGATGTCTGCAGGACTGCCCGAGAGGCAGGGCTGGGAGCTGTCCTGTAGGTAGCACAGGGGCCCAGCAAATTCCACGGAGGCTGGAGCCCCGGGGCAAGTCAGTGGGTGGGAGTGGGACAAGTGGCAGCTCTGAGAACGTTAAGGAGGCCACCAGAAATGGGGTAAGGTCAGCTGTTGTGGGGGGGCCAGGCGGGGAGAAAGCAAAGACCTAAAAATACCCCCAGATTGTTTAGATCAGAAAGTACTCAGGGCATCCAAGGAACCAGAAGAAAAGCCTTCGGTGCCCTGGAACCTCACACAGGGTTTCCACGCCAGGCATTAAATGACTTCGGTGCCAGTGTGGTGGGGAGACAGGCACAGACCACTCAGGGTTAAAACACTGTGAGAGCCAGACACTCTGGGTGCTGGTGGGGGCAGAGGAGAAGGAAAGGCTTCGTGAAAGTGATGACATTGGCCTGAAGCCTCAGGAAGGGCCAGGGCAACCCTAGCCTTGACGCATCCCCTGGAGAAACAGCCCTCCCTACACCAGGTGTCTGAGTGACTGGCAGTTCTGTGTAACTCCTTTCCTGAAATTCCATCTCCACCAACTGTTCCTGAGCCGGAACATTGAGATTCTGCGAAGCAGTGGTCCTATTGGAATGCACAGGAGGCAGCCTGCCTGCCTGGCTGCCTCCTCTTCTTTCCTTGGGCTGTGTTCCCAGGGAAGGTGAGCACCTTCTTCTCCACGACTCCTGAGTGGAACATTTGAATTCCCCTGGGAAAGCCCATTAATTCAAAACCCGATGATTCAGAATTTGTGAGCATATGAATAGGGACTTCGATTAACTTGCTTCTTGAACTTGAGAGAAGGGAGGATTTTTCTAATCCCATAAATAGGGCAACATTTCATGGGTAATGATGGATTTAAAAACTATTTTTCAAAGGCTTTAAGGGAAATCAGAGTCACAGAAAGGTCATTCAGTTCAGTCACAGGTAAGTTTGGTATCTGGTTTCTGCTTGTATGGTTACATACATCCTGAGTTGGGGAACTCATCCCATACTGAAGCATTGGATTCCATGTTGTGGCAAATCAACTACAAGGGTCTTTCTTATATTGAAATCTCTCTGTGTGGTGCCTAATCATCATCTTCTCTTTCTGACCTCTGGAGCTGCACAGCAAATGTTTGTACTGCAAGGCTGCCCAGCAGACACCTGCAGATGAGCTCTCCAGGTCTTCCCTCTTCTGGTTATACACATGGGACTTGGCCTTGAGGCCTCAAGCCTCAGGGAGAGACAGTGGGCACTCAGGGTGAGAAACTGCAACGGGCTATCCTCCTGGGGATAGAAATGGTCAGCAACTGCAAAGTCTTGGCCTGGAAACCTCTGCCAGGGAAAGATTGGGACATGGGAGGGCATTCTAGGCCAGCCGTGCCCCAAAACCAGGCTCACACAGAGAGAGCTGAAGGAGGAAGGCACAGGCTCTGGAGCGGAGCTCCTGCAGGATGTGGAGTGCAGGGACCGAGCCCCTGCAGATGTGTCACCTGAGCACTCTTCCTTCCTCACCCCTTCTCTCATGCTCCTCTTTCCCCTCCTTCTCTCCCTAATCACAGTTTTTGGCTGGTGTCCCCTTCTCTGATTCTCTCCTCTACGTCTTTCCGCCTGTCTCATTCTCTTTATTTCCTGTGCCTTTTATCTCTCTTTCTTTCTGTTTTTGTGGTTCTTGCCCTTCTCCTATCCTTTCTGCCTCCAGTGCTGCTTATGTGAGTCTCTCTCCCTGTTTCTGATATATTCAAAGAGAATATATCATGTACACAATACCATATACACATGTACACAATTTCACAAACACAAACCACATTCAGCTGCCCATTTTGGGATAGTTGAAAACAGGTAATTTCTGCACAGGCAAACAGGATACAGAGATGAAAATCCAGATTCACAAGTACAAAATGATTTGCCCCAGGAATTATTTAAATAGCCAGTGTATTTGCAAATATGATTCAATTTACAAAGATTGGCTTCAAATGTAACCTCTCTGTAACATCGTTCTTATGCATGGTGAGTTCATATCTGAGTCTTTAATAAAAAAATTAAAAAAAAACAGAATGTGTAAAGCCTGAGTCCTTGTTCCTTTGGGCAACTGGAGGAAGCAAAATCTTTTCTTGAAGGCAGCTTGACATAGTGGGAAAAGGCATCAGTTTTTAATTTTGGCTCCTCAATCGCCTAGATCTAGGAAGGTTCCGCCTCTCTGAGCCTCTGTTTTCTCATCTGTAAAGTGACAAGGGGACAATTAAATGACAAGGCAGATCTGTTGTGAGGAACACATGAGTTGACGTGTGTAATTCACAATTTTTGAAGCCGGTAGGATTATGGAAGACTTTAGAAGCAAGGATAACCGGGGTCTTTCTTGGCATTTTCTGATCACACTTAGCAAAACCGTAAAGATTTGGAGCTTGGATTTAGGAGGGCCACGGCTCTTTGCAGTAAATTCCACTGGAAGGACCATCTTTAATCCCTGGAATTAGTTTACAGGGAAACTTGTTTGAAGCTGACATGTGAGGAAACTGCAATAGCACCCTGTTATTATTGGTTTGGGTGAGTTAACAGGTATATTGCAAATGATCTGTTTGGAAGGCTGTGTTCCTTAGAGGCAACAGTTAGGCATGAACTTAAAATTTGGAAATTCTAGGCTCTGTATCAAGAGGAAGTAGTACCAGGTGACATAGCAGAGGATGCAAATTTCAACAGTCAATAGGAGAGAGAAAAATCTCAAATTAATTCATGGCAATAAAGAGGGAAATAGAAGAGAGGAGGAAGCGGTTAACGAGAGAGAAATCTGTGGGATTGGAGGGAACCCACTGGGGAGAATGGGGCTTTGGCTTAGAGGCCGTGGGAGCTACAAGGTACTTTACCAGCTTGTGTGCATGAGTGTGAGCTGAGAGGAGAGGCCAGAAACTAGGTGGCAAGAGAAATCTAGAGGGCTTCAGAGGACAATGCCAGAGGGACTGCCCAGCTGGCAGCAGAGAAGACTGTAAGATCTTCTGACAACAAATTGACCTTGAATCCAGAGTGCATGGAGTAAGTGAAGTACTCAGGATCCGTAAATAGCATTTCATTCAGTTCTGGGACTAAATCCAGGCCAGATTGGTTTAAATAGTCATCGATACTAGTTAATGATTAGAACAGAATGGATGTGAACTACTCATTTCCTTCAGTCCTACAGGAAATGTGCTAAAAAAATTTTTTTAAAGGCCTGTCTCAGGTTGCTTTCTGTACTCTCTCAGTCACTGCCAGTTGAATCTCTGCCCCATCTCCCCTCCAATACTGCTCGTTAAGGTCACTAGTGACCACCATGCTGCTAAATCCAACGGCCACTTCTGAGTCTTACCTTATTCAATCTGTCACCAATATTCAGTATGGTTGTCCACCACTTCTTTTTTTGCATATTTTTAACTTTGAAATTTTTCAAAGCTATAGAAAATTGGTGAGAGTACTATAATGAACGCCCATATATCCTTCCACCTATTGTATAGCATTGTACCTCATTTGGGATAGCTTTTCCCATACAAGAGACAAATTATTATTGTTCTTTTTGCCAAACCATTTAAAGATAAATCGCAGGCATCACGGCCCTTCACTCTTATATACTTATGTGTGTATCTCCTAAGAATAAGGAAATATATCATTGATATAATAGTATTATCTAAAAGATAGTACATATTCTGATTTCTCTCACTGTCTCAATAATTGACCTTGTAGACAACAACAAAATTTCCAATCCAAGATCCAATCCAGTACCTTGCATTGCATTTAGTTGTCATGTTAATCTGGTTTTTCTTTCATCTGGATCTGCCCCTCAGCCTTTCGTGGTCTTTGACATTGACATTTTTGAAGAGCACAGAGGTGTTGCTTTATGAAATGTCTCATGCTTCCTCACAGCTGGTTTCCGATGACCCGTCTCTGGCAGGAATATGACATGTCATGTTGTGTTCTTCTCAGTGCATCACATCACGAGGCCCTGATGTTACCTTGTCCTGTCGTTGGTGACGTTTGCTTTGACCACTCAGTCAAGGTCCTATCCACTGTGTTTGCCCACTGGAAAGGGATTCTTCCCCTTTGTACTCAGTACGCAATCGGTGGGAAGGTCCTGTGATCTGGATCCCCAGTGAAAGATTTTTAGATCCATTCATGATTTTTACCTGAATCATTTATTGCCAACTGTTGAATTTCTTACTCTAACATTCCCTGTACAGTTTTTAGTTGGCATTCTATTGTAAAAAAGACTTTTCCCTCCTCCCCCTTTATTTGTTTGGTTGTTTGTTTTGTTTTAACTCAGTGAGTTAAAATCCATTACTGTTATTACTCATTTTACTGTTCAAATTATCACCAAATTGGCCACTGGAGCTCTTTTGGGATTGGCTCTTGTGTCCCTTTGGACATATTTAGAGACTGAATATACAAACAGACAAAGGCCAGGCTGTATGTAAAAAACAAGCAAACAAATAAACAAAAAAACTCTGATGATCTGTAGCAACCTGCCCAGGAAGCCAACCCATTATCTACAGTAATGATAGACAATCAACCAGCCCATGAAGCCAGCCTGCTACCTCTACAAGTCAGACCATCAGGAAGTCAGACCACTATCTTTAGCAACTGATCCAGGAAACCAAATCATTAACCTCTATGACAAGCATCCCCAAATGGCCAGGACTTAATAAATAACTGACAGCTTTCCTAATTTATGTCCCTGCTCCAGTAGCAAAAATCGCATCTAATGCACAAATCTTGGTTTCTAAATATCGTTCTCCAATAAAAAGAACCAGGGATCTTTAGAGAAATGACTGATTCTAAGGCTGAGGCAAGAAAATACAAGATGAGCTTGGGGCATCTTGTAGTAACAGAAAGTGAAGAGGAGGAGAGAGAGAGAGAGAAAATGAGGAAGAAAAATGATGGGAACACTTTTCAAATGTCAAAAGGATACAGGAGCCATTCTGAATGAGCCCACAATGGCCACAGCTGGGACAATTTAAGCAACAGAATATATTATAATAATACTGGATTATGACCCCAAAATAAAATAAATTTCTATTAGTTTATACTGTTATAAATGAATATGAAACAAACAAATAAATAAATAGGGGAGTAGAGACAGGTTCCTCATGGAGAATTCCAAATAATTTATGTAGACCTTTCTCCCTCAAGGAGGTAGAGCATAATTTCCCACCCCTTAAGAATGGATTGTGCATATGACTTCCTTCCAAAGAATACAGGATGGAAAGGGAGGGGGAGAGTAACTCTAAGTGAAGAAACTGACAGACACAACTTCAGCCAAGTGATCAAGTTCAACACCAACAGTGGTAAGTCATGTTGATAGTATATACCTTTGGTACACAGTATATACTAGTATATATATATGATGACAATGGCTCTTTTCTTCTGTGGCCTTCATCCTCCAAACCCATAACCTAATTATGAGAAAAGCATCACAAAAATCCTAATGAGGGACATTCTACTCCTCAAAACCATCAAGATCATCAAAAACAAGGAAAAGCCTGAGAAACTTTCATAGCCAAGAAAAGTCAGGAGATAACAACTAAATGTCATGAGGTATCCTGAATAAAGTCCTGGAACAGAAAAAGGCTATAAGGTAAATGCCAAGGAAATCTGCATGGATGGACTTTAGTTAATAAGGTTGATATTGGTCCATGAATTGTAAAAAATGTGCCATACTAATGTAAGATGTTAATAAGAGGGAAAACCAGGTGCAGCGTGTATGGCAACTCTTTATCCTTGCAATTTTTTAATACATTTAAAACCGTTCAAAAATTTAAATTTTTTTTCAAAAAAAAAAGCTTGTTTACTAATGTTTTAAAATTCTGAATTTCATTGGATAAAAATAATACTTTTTAAAAAAAAAAATAAAAACAATTCAGGAACTTGAGAGATTTCACCAGCATAGCTAGTAAGTGGTAAAGTTAAGATGAGAATTCAAGTTGCCTTATTTTGTGTCTCACACTAGCTGCTCTGGACTGAATTGTGCCCCCTCCTAAAATTCATATGTTGGAACCCTAACCCCCAATGTGACTGTATTTGGAGATGCGGCATTTAGGAAGTGATGAAGATTAAATGAACCCTAATTTGATAAAACTGGTGGCCTTAAGAAACGGAAGAGATCTCTCTTCTCTCCCTCCCCCTTCCCCACGCACACACCAAGGAAGGATTGTGTGAAGACAAAGCAACCATCTGCAACGCAAGAAGAGAGCTCTTACTAGAAACTGAACCTTGCTGGACCGTGACCTTGAACTTTCCAGCCTCCAGCATGGAGATAAAATAAATTTCTGTTAAGCGGCCCAGTCTGTGGGATTTTATTATACAGCCTGAGCAGATTAATCCACTACGTGAAAAAAGAATAGCATTGCCATGTGTGAGTACTATGTCCCAAGCACTGTTCTCCGGGCTGTAAACAGGGTCAATAATAGGGCTGTATTTGTTTCCTGTCACTTAGAGGTCAACGTCCTTCATCGGCCAATATTCAATGTCATATATTTTGTCCAGTTTTTAAAATTTGTCTTACATGGGAGATTAAATCTAGCCACTGATACTCCATCTTGGACAAAAGGGAGATTAATGTCAGTTCGCTTTTTAAATATTTTTGAAAAGAAAGAAAACCTTTACAAATATTTTCCCACATGGTTACAATTTCCAGTGTTCTTTACTCTTCCCTACAGACCTGAATTTCTATAGGTCTCAGGTCTCTTCAGCTTGAAGAATTTTCTTTAGCATTTCTCATAATTGAGTCTCCTGATGACATATTATCTTGCTTTCATTTATCTAAAATTATCTTTATTTTATCTTCATTTTGTAAGACATTTTCACTTGATATAGAATTTTAGGTTAACAGGACTTTCCCCTTTTTTCTGTTAGCATTTTAATGAGGTCGTCTGGCCTCAATTGTTTCTAATGAGAAACCAGCTTCTCTGGCTGCTTTTAAGATTTTCTGTTTATTTGTGGTTTTTCAGGAATTTGATTTTGATGCATCTATATGTGATTTTCTTTGTATTTATCTTGCTTGGTATACTGAACCTTTAAGATCTCTGAGTTTTGGTTTCTTTCTTTTTTTGATCAAAATTGGAAAATATTTGGGCACTATTTCTTCAAATATTTTTCTGCCCTATTCTCTCATCTCTCCTTATGAGACTGCAGTTCTTCATTTGTTCAGCCCCTAAATGCTGTCTCACAAATCATTGAAGCTTTGTTGTTTTTCCACATTTTCCTCCCTCTGTGTTTCAGTTAAGATGATTTCTATTGAACTGTCTTCCAGTTCACTGATTCTGTCTTCTTCTTTATCCAACCCACTCTGATATTTTCTAATAATTTTTCAAAAATTTTGGATATTGTATTTTTCAATTTTATTGCAGAATTTCCTTTTGGTTCTATTTTACAGTATTCATATTTCTTCTCCAATTCCCCATCTCTCCACACATTAAATACACCTTTTGTTATCAATTTATTATAGTTATTTTAATGATCCCTTCTGCTAGTTTCAAAATCTGGTTCATTTGCTACTTTTGACTTTTCTATTCAGTGAGTTATATAGTTCTGTCTCTTCCCATGTCTAAGCGTTTTTAAAAATTTAAATTATGCAAAAAGAACGATTCTGTTGTCTTTCTCTGAAGAGCAGTAATTTTTGTGCTAGGAAGCAGGTAGATTACCACCCACTCCCCTTGGTTCTGTGAGGGCCTGGTTTTAGACTTTGTTAGAGAACGTCTATTCTGATTTTCCCCTCACTGCTAGAGTGAATCCCTTAATTTTCAGATGTGGTATTTAATCCTAGGATATGGCTCTCTGGATTTTCAGTTGAAAGCTTGAGGTACTTACCAAGGCCCTCTCATTTGGTAGGATGCAAACTTTAAATTCTGCCGCCATAGCGGGCAGCTTCTGAATTCTCTGCTCAGCTTTTTGATTTTTTGTTTGTTTTGTGTTGTGTTCATTTGTGAGTTTTATTTGTTTTTCAGCATTCCAGCTATTGTTTTCCCGATAGGCTTCTTGGAGTCTCACCTACATGTTCAGGGTTTAAGTAATCACCAAGGATTTGAGTGACATATATGTAGCTTTGGAGGCTCCTCTCTCCATGGCTCCTTCCTTTCTGGGATTTCCCCTTCAATTTCCAACTGCTCTGGCAGGCCCAATGTTCATCCTCAATCTCCTTAAGCCAATATGACTACAGCTTTCTGCTTAACCTCTCTCTACAGTGACCCAGCGCACCACACAGGCAGGGGACTGCCCTCAGATGAGAAGCTGCATTAACTGAATTTCAGCCAGTGTGATTCCCTTCTTTTAAGAATCAAATCTCTTCTAGTTTCTGCCTGATTTTCTAGTACCTTCAAGTATTTAATTTTTTTCCTATTTTGTCCAGAGGTTATAATTAGTATCAGTAAGATAATTAGTACAATACAGGCTATTCTGCCATTACCCTAAGTTGGAAGTCTCCTGACTTCTTGTTTTTAAAACTGGATAATGTCTACTTTATGGGGTTATTTTTTTTTTCTGTATGCGAATTAAATAGGAATATCCATGTAAAATGCCTGGCATATATAGATATTCAAGGAATGTTCATTTCCTTCTCTCTATGTTGAATTGGCATCTGTTTCCTTTTATCTTCCTTTCATTCATCTTTGCTTAGCTGTCTGGGCCCAACCTATGTAGGATAATTTCTTTCCCATGTGGCAACCCATCAGGGGTTTGATGACAGAGATCATATCCTATGCCCCCACATCTTTGTCTGCAGGCTAAAAATTCCAGTTCTTCCTGCCGTTTCTCAAGCCACACGCTTTCACTGGGGAGCTTGGAGTCTTTTTAACCATCCTATTTCTTCATGAAGGAATCTCCTAAGTTCTAGCTCCAGCTCTGCCATTTATAAACTCTGTAATTGGAGCAAGTCAACTTATCTTCTGAGTTTAGATATCTCTATCTGGAAAATAGCATGATAATTCCTATCTGTCACGGTCCCGTCCAGCAGGACCGCGTGTTGTTGTGGAATGCTTGTCCTATATCCCCGGACAAGTAACGAACAAATTCACGTGGACTAGAGAAATCCCATGGAGCAAAAAGGGCTATGTGGCCGATCTCTAAGTGACATATAGAGAGGGGCCCCCACCCCTGCCTCAATAGGCTTTTAGTGATATTCTAGGTACATTACATCCAGGATGGTTCTCATTAACTATGCACAGGTTTGCTTTGGGTGGATGCTTTTTACAGATAACAAAGGAAAGAATGTTGCCAGTTGCTTCAAAGAGAAAGGTCATTTACAAATGTAAAGGAGAGAAGGCTGAGCTGTTTACATTCACGCTTGGGATGTCTAGCACAAGTCACAGTAAACTTCTGCTGTCTCCATCCCAGGTGAGGGAGTTTTTGCAAGAGCAAGTTTCAAAGCGGCCTAGGAACAATGCATGCCTGATTCCCCACGGGAGAACTATCCACTGATGTTCCCTGCATGCCAACACACATCTGTCTGCTTTCAGAACCAGAGGTGAGCCACAGGTCACATCGCACATGAATAGGTTCCCTATACCTATCCAGTTTTCACCTTGCAAACTCAGACACCTCAAACTCTAACCACTGTTGGTGGGAGACTGTGAGGTGAGGTCTCAACCACCCAGGCTCCTGCTGGCACGGATGGAGGGACTAGGGCTCCCTTCCTCTGATTGTCTTGGGGGTGGGGAAGATGAGGGAAAAGGGGACAGTATAAGCATAATTCAGTCTCTGTCTATGAGTGAGTCCTGTGGCTAGCTTCCTCTTGAATTACCAGAGGCAATCACATCTTCCAGATGCAAATTTCAGTTTTTTCCAATGATCATATAGCCTAGTTTCACCTGAGAAATGCATCTTTTTCCTGTTTTATAACATTGACCCTGTTCTTTACAAATCAGTGCTAGCTTTACTATGCTATGGAAGCATTTTCCTCCCGCCTGAGTGTATCTGGCAAAAATACTAAGATCAAATAATACATCCATCAAAAGTCTCTCTGATCTCCAAATTTCTTTCAAGGGAAAGAGAATGGTGGTGATTTGCTCTTTCTTCAAATGACAAAAGGCAATGGCCAAGTCATACCAATTCTTTTATAAACTATAAAGCACTTGCACAAGTGAGTAGGGCGATCAAAAAATTGTTTTATCCAAAGCAGGATACTTCTGAGAATGAATAGGGGCACTATTGATAATAATGCTGTGACTGTCTCAGGGAAATCAGAATAGACATGACATTGTGCTACTATATACCATAAGGCCCGATTTCCTATAAAGCTTTCTGATTCTTGAGGAAACCGAATCACTAAAAATATAGACTTGTTCTCCAGTCCTCTATAGAAATTCCCTTTCTAAGGAAATTTATTGTTTGGGGATGCCACCCTACTGGTCCAGGGAGCTGAGGAACACCTCTGCAGAGACACCCCGGAAAAGGACTGCTGTGACCCCTTTTGTCTGAAACACATCCTCAGCTCTGGAGGCAAAGACTTGAGCTTAAATCATCTTCTTGAAAGTCAAGGACTCACCGCCCCTCATTGAGCTGCGTCCTGCCTGACTAATATCTGTTTACTCACACAGCTCCTGCAAAAGGTCACTGCCTTCCCCCAGAGGTGCTGGTTTGCATGTAATGGAGCTGCAAAGTGACCCTCCTCTCCTCCAGCTCAGCTCAGCCTCCACCCAGCCCAAGCCGAAGTCCCAAACAGAATATTCAAGAAATACACATTACACTCATCTTGCTATTTTCTGAACAAGCCAGGTTTTTTTCATGCCTGGCCCCTTTCCAGACTGCTATTATTATATCTAGAATATCTTCTTCTTTTTTAATTCTTCCTATCTGATAAGATTTTACTCATTTTTGAAGTCTCTTCTCTGTGAAGCCTTTCCTGACACCTCTCACCTCCACTAATCTGCTTCAGGTGCCAGAATTCATTAGGATTTCTTTCTGCTAATGTAATAACAATGATAATTTTTTTTTAAAGCATGACAGTAGTTTAAACAAGATGGGACTTTATTTCACTTTCACACAGTAGAAGTCAGAAGGTCAGTAGTCCAAGGCTGGTACACTGGCTCCTGGGTGGTATCAGGGGCTCATGCTCCTATCTTTCTGCTTTGCTGTTCTCGGAGTAAGGCCTCTTTCTCAAAGTCACCTCAAAGTTCAAGACAGTTGCCGGGGCTACAAGTGTGCATCTCCGTGACAGCTGGAAGAAGAGAAAGCAGGAGGGCCCAAATGGATTTTTCTAGCTAATCAAGTCCTTTTTATGTTAATGCAGTGAATACAGGAAAATAAATTTTTCTTGTGTTAAACCAACCTTGAATTCCTGGAATTAGCCCAACTTGGTCAAAGGTATTATTATTTATACACATTTCTGTATGCTAATACTCTGTTTAAGAGTATTTTTGCACCTGGGGTTCATGAGTGAGAATGATCTGTAATTTACCTTTCTCATACTGTCTTTGTCAGGTTTTGGTATCATGATTATGTTAACCTCATAAAGTGGGTAGAAACTACTTTTTTTTGACACTTTGGAATGCTTAGGTAAGGTTGGAATTATTTGTTCCCTTGAATGTTTGGTAGAACTCACCAACAAAACCTCTGGACCTGCTGTTTTCTTTATGGGAAGACTTTTAATTATTCATTCAGATTTTGTTAGTGATGATAGGACTCTTCGAGTTTTTTATTTCTTCTTAAAAAGTGATGTTTTTAAAGAATATGCTCATTTGGTCTAAATTTTAAAAATATTTTATAATTTTGTCTGGTTCTCCTATCTACTATTTATGCACTCCAGGTAATATCCTC
>VMDR010026418.1:0-14031 GCA_007922815.1 Macrotus californicus
AATCACACTGAAGAATAAATGACAGAGTAGTTTTAAAAGTTACCTGCCAAGAGAAAATGATAAAAGAATTGTAGATGTTTGCAATTGACATTTCATCACAAAATGTTAGTGGTTAAAAAAAAAAACACAACAACCCTGCATGGAAGAGGAAGAAAAGAGTCAGGAAGGAAAAAATAAGCCTCTTAGTCATATTTTAAGATGATATTTAACAATAGTTAAAATGGATCTTCTTAAACATGCAAATTGTGAATCCTTGAAAGGACAACGATTTTTTTAACTGCAGTAGAACACTTCCTTCTCATGAAATCTCACATGGAAAAAATATATGCAAAATAGAACAAAGAGCACTATTGTGGCTGATGCTAGGGCAAGGGAGTGTCCTGTCTGTTTGATATCCTCCTCACCCTTTTGGAGGCCCCTAAACAACATCTGGGAATCACAGGCAATGTTTTGAAGACCAGTGACATAACCAAACCCTGCAGAGAACCAGAAGTTCCCTCGGATGCGAGAGTAGATCTCATCAACCAATAGCAACTCTCCTGACCCAAAAGCAGCTCTGAGGGGTGCCATCAGAAAAGCCACACTGCCATACTCATGGATTAATATAAAGACTTGCTTCTCCTGCTTGCTATTACTCCCTGCTCCATAGGCACCTCATGGTTTCTGCTTATTGAGGACTTCTACTCGTGGATTATGTGTGCTGCTTTTTCTCTGTAGCTTTCTATTGTCTCCTGTACTTCTTGGTATCTGTCTCACTTAGATGCCCAAAGAATATGATCGTGTTGCCAGTCAACATTCAGTATAGTGTGTCTTGTGCGGCAGAGTTCTTGTGTCCAGCTAACTTATGGGTCATCGGCCAAGTATCTGAGTATCTGAGTACCTTTGAGTCAGGTGTTACTCCCTAGAATATTTTGTTAATGGTTCCAGGGTAATGAGGTCATTAGTATGAAGTATAGTGACATATTCATAGGAAACCATTTTAAATCATTTTTTCAAAAGTAGGTTGTGGGCCCTGTATGGTATGGCTCAGTGGATTGAGTGCCAGCCTGAAAACCAAAGGGTCACTG
The DNA here is from genome assembly GCA_007922815.1 of Macrotus californicus. Taxonomy (NCBI): domain Eukaryota; kingdom Metazoa; phylum Chordata; class Mammalia; order Chiroptera; family Phyllostomidae; genus Macrotus; species Macrotus californicus. The sequence continues at coordinate 1,068 of VMDR010026418.1, forward strand.
GTTCAGTTCCCAGTCAGGGCACATGCCTGGGTTGCAGGCTAGGTCCCCAGTAGGGGGCACATTAGAGGCAACCACACATTGATGTTTCTCTCCCTTTCTTTCTCCCTTCCTTCCCTTCTCTCTAAAAATAAATAAACAAAATCTTTTAGAAAGAAGTGGGTTGTGGGTGACACATCCTCAGATCATCATGACATTGGGGTATTAAATCAATCAATAAATATAAATTTAAATCACAATATATAATAATTATAACAAAATTGCAAGTCCAAATTTCCTAAGCTTATATTAATAAACTTACCAAACTTGAGTGACAGGATAAAGATGGGAGAGAAAGTGTTAGTGTGAGTTTTTAAATGGATAGAGATTTCTCCCATTTTGTCATCATTGCAACACGAATAGCTCTTTAAATATGTGTTCATTGACAAAAAGGAATCCCTCTCCACTTATTTCCACTCTTTTTTACATTAGGAACATCAAACTATTCTTGAAATTTTTAAAAAATTGCAAGCACATTATGAAATATGAAGAATCTTGGGACTAACTGACTACTGCAGTGATTATGAAAACTGTAAACTATCTTAAAAAGCAGATTTTTCACTGTTCTTCATTAAGGTCTGATTACCTCGCCCATTAGCATTTGGCTCTTTCATTGTTATGACTGTGAAATACTGTAGATGTTACCACTAATGGATAAAGAAAGTTAACATGGTGATCTTGATTAACTCATCAATAATCATTTGCAATAATTTTTCTTCATTCAGTGAATGGATCATTCACATGCCCTATAATAACTGTGTACATTGAGGTACAGGAAATTAGCATAAAAATGATCTGCCCTGGAGAACGACTCTCTACTTCTAAAACCATGAAAATTCAGTTCAGGCTAACATGTGAAGCCTTCATCAAGTTAAGTGAGGAAAAGAAATGATTCTTTGGCCTTTTTTTTCACCATGTCATTATATATACAATCTTTCATTGTTAGGGTCCCATGCTTACAAAGAGAAGGGTTGGAAATGTAAGAGCATTCCTATATCTTCCTTTTTGCTATTTTATTTTTGGTAAGGAAAAAACATCAAGCAGCTCTTATAAAACAATGTAATCAAGACTGACTACAGACAGAAATTTGCACAAAGATATTATTCTACTCTTCTTCTTCTAAAGAAGAAGAAGGAAAATGGCAGCTTTTTAATTTTTATTCTTAGAATGGAATTGAGAGTGGAGGTGAGTTTTACATTGTTTGGGCATCATGTCTCAGCTACTGCCAGAACAATTTAGCAATGCAAACCTTGGTTCTGGAAGGTTTCTTAGAGATCACCTGGTCTAACCCAGAAGAAAAACTGAGAGGTTTTATAATTTACCCTGAGTCATCGATTCAGTAAACAACAAGACAAGACTTCTCACTCGGATCTTCAGACTTAAGTCCAATAATTGCTTTCTTAAAACGCACGTCATCACCGCAAACACCCTGCACCTGGCATGAATCCAACAGGAAGATAGTATGGAAAAGGTAGGGAGGAGACATAGGGAGAGACTTCAGATTATTTTCCCTCTGTGGCAATCTCTCCTTAAGCAGGCTCAGGAATGTATTGATTCTGGATGGTCTTTGTTCTCCTTCAGGAACTTTCACAATGACTGCAGTTGTTGTCATATCTCTTAAAGGCCTTCCCACTATGAGTCTACTTGTTTTCAGGCACAGGTGAGCATATCAGTCCTAACTGACATAATTCTATGGGACTTGCTTTCTGGTTATCCTCCCAGTCAGTGTTTACTTCAGTTGATTAAAGCAAATGATAACCAGTCCAGGGTCATTAGTGCAGCTTCTTCACGGACAGACGTTCTCTGGGAAATTCAGTGCCAAGACCACACACTGGACCTTGAACTCTGACCAGCAGGGTCACAAACAGAAGCCCTAGTTTACCATGGGGAGAGGGTGTAATGGCCCAGTGACTTACTGACAGCTTGGCATTACATGACAATTGACACTGATGGGGTGATAATATATAGAACCAGATGCTAATACCTTTGGGATTTGGAACAATTTGACAAAATCCATAATGCTGGGACGTTGGGACCAGGGCTATGCAACAGAAATATAATGTGAGCAACATATGTCATTTTAAAGTTGCTACTTACCCCATTAAAAAGGTAAAAAAAGAAAGAATAACATTTTAATAATACATTTTATTTAACCCAACATATTCAAAATATTATAATTTCAACATGAAAATTATGAATGAGACACATTCTTTTTTAGTAAATTTATCGGGGTGGCATTAGTTAATAAGATTATAGAGGTCTCAAGTGCACACTTCTGTGACACATTGCCTGCATATGCGTTTTGTGCCCATCACCCAAAGTCAGATACGTTCTTTTGTTCACTGTCTTCAAACTCTAGTGCAGATTTTATATTTACAGAATATCTCAATATATATGCTCAGAAATACTTTGAGACTTAACAAAATTTACAGTTAAAAAACAGACTCAGTAGGACCCCAAGTTGTTTCAAACATATTTAAAAGTTTTCCAAAAATTGAATCAATTTTCCAAAATTCAATTTCCTTTAATATTTGTATCCACATTGACAAAACTGTTCTTTTTTAAAGACTTGATTTGACTTTGAACCAAAAGCATGTCAGTTTCAAAACTACATCCGTACAAGTTAAATAAATTCAGCCTCTTTTGTGTCCACTCAAGATTATTAACATCGAATTCAAAAACAGTACTTAATAAATTGAAATACAACTCTAAATTTATCAGTATCCACATGTTTAACTTTTTCTTGTAGTTACAGCAGCCAGTTTTCATGAAAATATTCTTCATATTGATTCATGTTATAAAAATGTGTAAAATAATTATTTATTAATCTGTACTGTAAAAAGTTTTCTTTCAACATAATTGTTCTATCTGTCTAGCTAGGTCAGAAGTAAGTTTTCTCTTTCCTTGGACCTTCAAATTTAGCTCAGTGGTGTTATCAGTGAGAAAATGTAAATCACACTGCAGGTTTTATCTTTGATAATTGACTATTTGGCAAGCATTGCTTTTGTTCCAAAAAAATCAGAGTTAACAATATAGTAAGTAAATCTATAAAGCTCTTACATAACTCAACCAATAAGTGTTAGCAAAGAACACAAGATTGTTAAATTCATTATCTTCTGTTTCTTTAGCAGTTACATAAACTGTCAATGATTCATAGCATTGGCACATATATGTTAAAGGGTTTTAACAACTATATCCATAATACTTTCATAGAGTACGCCTCAGCAAACTAAATACAAATATTTTCAATATATTTCGCACATGTCATTTAAAGAAAACATTAGTCACTTGTTTTAAATTTCCAATAAGTTTTAATTTTTGACCTGACACAGTTGGATGGAGCACCATCCACTATAATAAAAAGTAGTTGTTTTCAAATCTAGCTGAAGTTCTTCTCTGACAGATGGGAAACACTCAAAAATATGTATATTGTGAGTTTATTTATTTTTTATTTATTTAATCTTTATTGTATTTTTCCATTACCATTTAGTCCCTTTATACCCCACTCTCCCCAGCAATCTCCACACTGTTGTCCATGTCCATGAGTCCTTTCTCATTTTTGCTCAATCCCTCCAGCCCTCACCTCTCCCCCTCCCCAGCTGTCATCCTGCTCTCTATTTATCAGTCTGCCCCCATTTTCCTTGATAGTTAAGTTTTCTCATTAGATTTCACATATGAGTGAAATCATATGGTATTTGTCTTTCTCTGACTGGCTTATTTCACTTAGCATAATGTTCTCCAGGTCCACCTTCACTATTGCAAAGGATAAAATATTCTTCTTTCTAAGGCCTAGTAGTATTCCATTGTGTAAATGTCCCACAGTTGTTTTTCACTCATCTACATGAGTTTAATATCGGTCACAATTTGACATTTCTTTGTAAATGTGAAAACCCTTCAAGACAAAATATAACCCAAGTATTACCGGTAATTGGGCAATATCTCTAATGTGGCATGGCATCTAAACCTAAAAAAAAAAATACTTGCAAATTTTCAAGTTCTGAATCAATAGATCTTTTATATTGTTAGAAAGGTCATGGGTGGGGAAACTGTTTGGTGGGCCCCAGAAACACAGTATGATCTCCTCCTTGGAGAAAGTCCTTCCTGCTAGGGGTCTACTCTAAAGCACCCCAGTTCTTGGCCATCTTGGGCTGCCTCCTCTCTAGCTCCAGAGGAGACCCTCCTCCTTTCCCTCGGCTCTCTCCTCTACAGAACAGACTGATATCTTCCTTTCCCATCAGTGCTTTGTTTCATGACTGGAACAAGTTCCCCAAAGGCTTCTGCTACCATTTTAGTCAAGACCTCAGAAATGAGTTAATGAGGACATGTGGATAACAGAAGATAATAAAGATATCATGTCATTTGATAACAGGATGCCAGCCCTCAAGGAGGTCATGGGACCAGCAAGCACAAAATGGTGCAGAACAGACTGAATTTTCAAAATGCTGAGGGAGACAAAATAAAGGTGGGCCAGAATCAATACTAAAAACTTTCACTGGGAACATCAAAACTGGCCTTATGCAGATGGTTCTGCCATAGAGCAATTTCAGGGACACAGGAGATGTTCACCCCAAGTCCCTCTCCTCCAGATGCTGACTGTCCAACTTTCCCAAAAAATAATTCTTCCGAGTTGAAGCTCCAAATGCTGCTATTAAATTGGAAATGTTAATAAAGAGAGTTAATGTATTAGACTGTTACCAGCCTTGTTACCACTGATTTTATTTATTATTTTTTCTGACAGTGTGCTTTATGTATTTATTTATTTTCTTTGTATTGAACTCATTGGAATGACCCTAGTTAACAAAATTACACAGGTTTCAGGTGCACAATTCCACAACACATCATCTGTGCACTGTACAGTGTGTTCACCCCAAGTCAAGTCTCCGTCCATCACCATTTATTCCCCTTTCACCCTCCTCCACCCCTCCCCACCTCCCCCCACCCCACCCCCCATTGGCAATGACCACACTGTTGTCCATGTCCATGAGTTTTTTCTCTCTGTTTTCTCAATCCCTCCACCCCTCACCACCACACAACAGCTGTCAGCCTGCTCTCTGCCTATGGGTCTGTCTCTATTTTGCTTATTGGTTCCTTTTGTTCATTAGATTCCACATATGAGTGAAATGATATCATAATTGTCTTTCTCTGAATAGCTTATTTCACTTAACATAATACTCTCCTGATTTTGTTATTGAATTATTAGATTAGTTGGCCAGTCATCTAGCTGGTTCTGAGGAAGTGAAACCCACATGGAAGTATTTTGATGGGAAGAAGAGCGAAGTGAGAACATGGGACGTGAACAGAGAGGAAGAACAATAGCTCAGGACCGAGAGTAAGAAGGGCAAGCCAAAAGAGCAACAATGCCTGGTGAGAAGCCCTGGAAGCAAGGCCACTGGTGGGCAAAAAAGGCAGGAAAGGAAAAGCATGCCCCAGCCTGCTGAAGGCATTTGGAGTTCACAGGGCGACTCATTCGCTACCCCAATTAAAGGCATTTTGCTCCTTGCCTTGCCTCGCTGTGGTTTTCCCAGACAAAAGTGGCTTTGTTACTGGGTGAGCACTGGGGCCTGGAAGCAGCTGTGAGTATGTGGACTTCCTGGTTGCAGCCTCTCTCTTCTGAAAGCCTCGCTGGGACCTCTTGGTCCCGAGCCTTTTATCTCCCGTGTTTCATCTGATTCTCATTGAGTATATTCTGTAATTTGCTTTGTCAACTGCTGCTCCCAAGGAATCATTTCCTCTTGATCTTTCACTATTCAATCCAGTTTCTTTGGCTCTGTCCAAAATGTAATTTTTATTAATTTTTTGAGCTAAAAATTTATCAAAGTTCAAAAGTCAAACAGTTTAAAATGTTGATCACTAAGAGGAGCAGTCCCTCTTCTTCCCTACTTTATCCAGATGCAATTATATCACTTTTAGTGATTTTTTTCTCTAATTTACCCCCCAAATCTTTTCACAACATAAACATATGATTACCTCTTAATTCATCAAGTGTAAACATATCTACTGAGTTCTTTATTATGATAAAGGAAGATTTTAGCTCTCTCCCTTATCCTTTCCCTCCCTCATCTTCCCAATTACTTACATCATAATTTGGGGTTTAATTCATTTTGAGTACTTTAGTTATCATTAAGTAAATATTGTGTGCTTGTAACCCACATGTTATACTATGATTGATTACATTCTTTTGTAATCTTTTTGTCTTTCCTGGAGTTAGTGATTCCTTCACTTTTTTAATTTGCTTAGTTGAGCAATATGAACTGTTTCATGAATTTGTATGTCCCTCTTGGACAAAGTCCACACTGAGCTTTTACTTTCATTTTCCTTTTCTCAGTTGTGGTATGTGTGCTTCCAGAGTAAGTGCTTCAAGGCTGCTTTGAATCTTAATGGCTGTTTCCCTTTCATTCAAAACCCCCAAAAGCTATATGTCCTACTGGGTGACAAAAATTGCCCCAGACCACAGGACCAACACCAGCCCTTACACGTAAGTCATGCTCCATACACATTTCAAAGAGCACATCTGTACTAACTCATTTAATCCTCACAGCTGCCCTCAGATGCTGAGAATTGTCTCTCAAAGGAGAAAGGGATCACAGGGATAAATGTTCCTGAAATATGGTCATTCCCTGATTTAGCAATTAGGAATTTATCAGTTTCAAAAGGTTTGGCTGTTCATAACCCAACATTTAATAAAAAACCTTTATTGAACAAATAAAGGTTTCTATTTCTCATGCAACAAAAATTCCACTGGAAGGCATTTCAGGGCTGGCACAGAGACTCTGCTGATCAGACCCCTATCTTTCCACTCAGCCATCCTTCGTCTGTCTTCATGCTTATTGCTTCACGGCCCAAGATGGCAGCATTATCGCTACCATCACATCTGCAGTCCAGGCAGGAAAAAAGGAATATACAAAGGCAGAAATGTTTACTGACTTTTTATTTGGTCTACTTATTTGGTTTCCTTTTACAAGAAAATAATACTATTTTCTAGATGCCTCACCAGGTGATTTTCATTTATAGCTCATTGGCCAGAATGAGGTCACATGGCTGCTCCTTCCACTTAAAAGGAAATCTGGGAAATGTCGTTTTTTTTAGTTAAGGTACATTGTCATACCAAGATAGAATTGAAGTCCTATGTGTATGCTATTGTCAGTGTCTCTATTTTTTCAAACATGGGTAAGCAACACCAATATATCATGAAAATCAGAGGAATTTCTAGAAAGGCTTTCTAGAAATCACAGAATTAGGCCCATTTTTATTCAAGTGTTACCTTAATGCAAGAAAATTTTTAGTCTTTCTTTGTACTACAGGTCTAGATCCAATTCTCACATATTATTGTATTTGTTATAATGACTTTTTATGCACTGGTATGTAACCAGATATCATGCACTAACAGGATTTCTAACAGTGGTCTTGCAAATATCCTCATGCAAAAAAGTTCAAAATTCATTAGTGTATCTAAACCCCCAACATACACAACCATACAAACGCTAAAAAAAAAGTAGTGCCACGCAGTTGAGAATCAAGTAGGTAAAGAACATTTAGTGATAATCAGATTAATTCTGAGGAAAATGATACTGTTGGGGTTTCAGAGAGAATAAGCAACTGACATAATGAAATATATGCAGTATTTTTTCACCTTATGTGAAGGGAGTTGTTTTCCCAAAAAGATGTGAATATCTGTTACATAAATATCAAATATAATCCTTATAATCACAGTGGGGAAGAAACCTTCAAACACTATAGTTCAAATTAAGTTTATCTCCTCTATCCAAACCCTTTGGCCACATACAGGAACAATAGTCCCTTCAACTTCTAAAAGATTAGAATGGGTTGAAGAAGTTGTTTTTGATGCTGTCATGATGTAATACAACTGCCCAATAGTAATCTCTACAGAAAACAACTTAATAAAAATATACAAGTATTGACAAACACCGTTAAGATGGTCAGAACTGGATAGCTGAAAGTAAGGCCATGAGTCTCATAGAAGATCTGGTTGCATTGTGCTTTTCATTTTAATCTCTTTAGGTTTGACTGGTTTTTACGGGAGTGTGGTTTGAGGGAGAATTCAAAGTCCCTGTTTTCTCTGAGGCAGACACTTCTGTGCTTTTACCATGCCCGCTTCTCTGGATGCCTTCCCTCCCTTCTCTGCCCTGTTGGAAACCTGTCCGTTTTTCAAGGCCACACCCGCAAATCCTTCCCTGAAACTCTCTGTCCACCTCTCTCTTCTTCTTCATAATCTTTTTAAATTTATTGTCATTACTTGTGTGCATTGTGACTTTATAGTCTATCCAGCTCACCAGGAGTCAGTTAGGAACATTCCAGGCCACTCAGAATGCACAGTTGCCCTCCTCATTTGATCTGTGGGTCTCTGACACTACCAGGAGGAATACATTCCCATAACCTCCAGAAGGTCAAAGCTGTTAAAGTTGGTTCAGGTTCCTGGCTGTCTCCTAAATCCCATTTGCATTTAGACACATATATGTCTGGACACCACCTATACGTTGAAAGAAAACCACCGGTTTTAAGTTTTATCTCTCATTTGAAGGACATTTTTTATGAAGAAGTAATGCCTTTAAAGACTTCACATGAGGAGAAAGAGGAATCCTCACGCACTGTTGGCGGGAAGCAGATTGATGCAGCCACTGTGGAAATCAGTATGGAGTTATTTCAAAAAATTAAAAATAAAACTGCCTTATGACCCAGCTATTCCACTTCTGGGAATTTATATGAAGAAACTCAAAACACTGATTTGAAAGAATATATACACCCCTATGTTTATTATAGCATTATTTACAATAACCAAGATTTGGAAGTAGCCCAAGTATCCATCAGTTGATGAGTGGATGAAACAGCTACGGTACACTTACTTACACAATGGAACACTGCTCAGCCATAAAAAAGGAGAAAATGTTACCCTTTGCAACAGCATGGACAGACCTGAAGAACATTATGCTAAGTGAAATAAGCCAGTTAGAGAAAGGCAAATACCACATGATTTCACTCATATGTGGAATCTAAAGAACAAACTGAACTAACAAGGAAAATGGGGACAGACTCATAGATGGAGAGTGGATGACAGCTTGTAGTGGTCGTGGTAGGGAGGTGAGGGGGTGGACGGATTGAGCAAAAAGGAAAAAAGACTCATGGAGAGGGACAACGGTGTGCTGATTGAGCAACTGAGGGAGGTGGGCAGAGGTGGAAGAGGGTATAGGGAGATAAATGGTGATGGAAGAAACATCATAAAAAAAAGACTTTACATGACATGAGAGTGGGGTAAATGCTGGGCTGTCTGCTAAGTTCATGAACAGCTAAGTGATGGACATCACCTCAGCAGCCTCAGCATGCACACAGAATTCCTACTTCGGCAACGTGTTAAATTGATACATCATGACCCTCCTTGTCATTTCCCATGAGTTAAAGCATGAATGTTGTATGTACAGTAATTATTTATTGCCTGTGCCTTCTTTGAGTTTCAAGACTCCATTGTTTCAATGAAGTCCTTATTCAAGCTTCTGAGCTGATATGAAGCTACCTTTGAGACAAGCTGCAGACAAATGTGCAGGGATTCTAGTGGCTCATCCCTTTAGGCGGATGGAGTGGCCTTTTTCCATCTACACATTACTAGTTAAGACTTTTATGCCTAGAACCCTACATTTTTTCTCAGCATGAAATTTCTAGAAGACTTGTCTACACGCTTCACTTCCTGTGCATTTCTCAGTCTCTACCTTCTGACTCCAGCACCCTCAATACCAGGAAAACTTCCGACAAAGGCCTGCAACAAACTCCTGCTTGGGAAAGTCTCTGCAAACTTCTTTAGGCTTTATTCTATCAGAACTGTTCCCACTGACCATTTCCTCTTTAATGGCTATTTTCTTCTTTTGCCTTCTGGCATGTCACTCCCTCCTGGTCCTTGGTCTCATGTACTGGCCCCTCTACTTTGAAGCACCTCTTAATATCGGTGTTCTCCAGGGCTCTGTTCCGGGCCCTCTTTCCTCTCCTCCTTTGCGCCCCTCCTTGCAAACACGCTGACTCCCGTGGCTTCGACCAATAAATACTGCACAGGCAGCAAGCATGGGTTCCAAATTTTCTAATCGGCTCCAAATTCTTCTACTTTATTTTTTCTGCAAAAGTGACTTTTATTATGTGATTAAATGCGATTTAATTTTCAGAATGTTGTGGGATTTTTCCATAAATATTCAAACCCACCTGCCTTTGTAGCCTGTCCCACCATCCTTTGTGTGCAGATCTTTGGTAAAGTCATTTGTCTGAATTCAGGTCTCAACTCCAGCACTTACTAGCGTGAGCTTGGGCAATCGATTATATAACCTCTTTGTACTTCCATTCCGTCATCCTACAAAATGGGGTTAATAATAGCAAGTCCTACCTCTCATATTTTCAGGGAAGATTACAGGAGCTAAATTACATGTAAAGCCCTTTAAGCAGTGCCTGGCAGTATAAATCCTATATCCCTGTGAGCTGATATTATTTACATGGTCAACTTATATACTGAAGACTCCCACAAGTCTCTGAAAGATGCATGCTCCTTTGTGAACATGAAACTACCTGTCTGAGTGGAAATCCCATCAGCACCCCAGTTGCAACACGTCCAACGCTGACCTGGTTGCTTTTCCCAGCAGACCTCCTTCCCAAATCCCTGTTTGCATGAGTGGCATCACGTTTCACTCTCCGCCCAGCCATGAAGTGTCACTGCGGCTTTAACTACATGCCTTCACCCATCTCATCGGTCGTGCTGCTTCCACCTTCCAAACATTTCAGATTCCTCCACTGCCGTTGTAACTCATCTCCTCTCAGCTTGACCCTCACTTCTTTTCCAGTTCAACCTACTTCTAAGACACCAGTCTGGTCACATCATCCCACTGTTCAACAGACTTTCAAGGTACCCTATTGTTTATAGCAGTGCTATGTAACAGGATTTTCTGCAGTTGTGAAAATTTCTGTATCTACACTTTCGATATGGTTGTCCCTAGCCACATGTGGCTGCTGAGCACTTGAAATGTGGCCAGCACAATGGAGGAAATTAATTTTTAATTATGTTGCATTCTAATTACTTTAAACATAAACAACCTCATACAACCGATGGCTACCACGTTGGACAGCACGGATTTAGAGGACAGAGCCCACCCCACCTGGCCTGGCACACCCTACATTCCCTACACGCTGACCACAGCAGTCTTCTTATCTTTTGCTGACATGCCTTGTACTTTTATACGTTCAGGCTTTTGTGTATGATGTGCTTTTTGCATAGAAAGCCTTTCTCACCTTCGCTGTCGATGAATTCCCACTCAGCTTTTGCAGACCTAGATCAAATGTTCCCTCCTCTCAGAAGCCTTTCCTGACATCATGCTTGGCGACGCACAGGTTTACTCTTTCTTCTGTGCTCTCTTGTACTTTGCATTTATTGCTCTTATAATAGTTGTACCACCCTATATTTTAACTCCTTGTCTCCTGGTAACAAACTGTGATCTCCCGAAGAGCAGTCCCTAGCTCAGTGCCTCAGACATAGTAAATGTTTGTTGAATGCAAACGTGAACAAATGAAACACGGAAAACTAGTGTGGATCAATAAAGAGATACTTTGGTTTGCTGGACATTAACAAGCTCATGTTTTAGTCATCTTTAATCACCTTCAGTCATTGGTACAGAGCCCATCCAGATACCAACTGAAACAAAAGACTGAAATAGGTTGGCCAAAGATTTATACCTTCGTGCTGACTCTGTACTCTCAAAGCACGACTCCTGTACTAACTCAGATGATCAAAAAGGCATACATCTGACTCCCTGTGATATTTCTAGACTAAGGACTACAATGTAACATTATGCCTTTTTTTTGTTACCATAAGAAATAGTCATGTGGGGACGGAATTTTCAAAGACACTGTTCATTATGTAGTTCAGTGCTTCTTATAGAGAGACCTCTGAGAATTCTTACCCTAGCACAGCCCTAGAAAGATGTTATCCCTCATAATGCACTTGCACACATCCTTTCATTAGCTAATGACAGCTATGTGACCCTTCGCACTTCTCTCTGGCTGCCAAGAAGCTCGGAGTTAACTTTCATGCATTGTCATTAGTAATTTAGTAATTTCTTTATTTTAGGCTCAAGGTAAATTCCGTTCTTTAATCTGTCTTAATGGTTTTATTGGAGCTACGCTATTTGTTGTCAGTAGTCAGATCAGTTTCTATTATCAGATATCCTTTTGGATATTATAAATATTAAATAAATAAAACATAAGGTCTCTCCCTTTCAGTTATCTATTTGTGTGTATGTGTATTTTCTCTCCAGCAAGTAATTTTCTTACAGACAGGAGCTCAGCCTTCCTCATCTGTGGCATCCTCTCTACGGTTGTCACAGGTCCTGCAGGAGGTCAGTGCTCAGGAAACAGTTTTTGGCTAATAGTATCAAAGCTAATGAATTCAGCTAAAATAAAAGTCTTGTGGCCTAATTCTAATATTTTCTAAACTACTTATAAAGCTGAGCTTCTATATTAATAAATCTTGAAGTCAAAAACAACACACAAAATTATGTCTAACCTTATTAACAATCAAAAAATACAAATTTTCAATTTCAAGTACTCAAGACTGACTTACAGACCAACGACCCACCTGACTGGAACCCTTGCTAGCACACAGTCTTATCAAAGACATCCACGAGCCTCCTTCTACTTCCGGAAACTCAGCTGTGCTCCAGACTAGAGCCTCCCAACCTACGCTATGGATTTTTAATTTATTTTCTCTTATTGCATGTACACTGCTTTTTTTGGTTAGAGTGTATGATGGATATATATGAAAAAAATGTATTTTGGGGAAAACAATTACAGTTTGTTAGTTTGAAAAAATTAAATACTAAACTACTGTTCTTGGACTATCTCATTAACAAAGTTTTTTGTTTTTTTTTTAATGATGAGTTACATGCTG
>VMDR010026419.1:0-14038 GCA_007922815.1 Macrotus californicus
CAGGTCTTTGAAGGGCTTAAGAGGTAGAATTATAGAACACTGCCTCCCCCCCACCCCAATAATTAACTCCAAAGTAAAACTGTGAATATAAAGCTACTAATGTGTAAATGTTAAATGAACTGAAAAAGAAACTTTCAAGATATATAATAAAGTGACACACTGTGTGGCAATGACACGCGTGAATGCCTTTACAATATACATCTGTGCAAGATTGCAGTGACACATGCATGGACAGAAGGTCCACCATAAGGCATTCCTTTCTATTTAGTAAAGACAGTACAAAGAGTCTTCTGTTTGAATGGAGATATAATTACCTCACAAAGTAAGATATGCCAACGTTAACTAGAAACAAAGCAGTTGTCAGAAGTTCTGTTCTACTTTTTGGAGAGAGAGGTTAGTTAATTCCTCTTGTTAAAAACATAACAAATTTAACTTCCTAGTAAATCCCAAAATATTTAATTTCAATTTAAAAGTCTATGGAAAGATATTATTCCCAGTGAATTTGAAAGGAATAGTTGTTAGCTTAGCTGGGAGAAAAAGAATATTTGATATCTACTTTATTGCATAATATCAAATTAATGATAAAAATTCTTTATAGAATATTTAAAATCAAAACTACAGAATTTAGATTTAGATAATTAAATGTAAATATGTCTAAAGCATCTTTCTGAACTATTGTGGATTTGTCTGTGCAGTCTTTTAGGGTGGCAGGATAGTATGTGAAGCAGTGGTGGTTGAGTATGTTCCATAGTCCTTCAGAAACCCCCCTATAATCAATCTCACTTCTTCACAAAGGACATGTGAGTTGTAAGAGTTTATCTAATCTCAAATGCCTTGGTAAGAGTGCCTCGATAGCTCAGTTAGTAAGCATGAGACTTAAAGGGCCACGGTAAGAAAGTACAGCACTAAATCAGGAAGCGTGTGTGCAGGCAGTGGGGGCAGTGGGAGGGCACCTTTGCACATTTCACACATACTTCTGGGGGTCCACCGGTAACTTTCCTGCCTTCCTGAAAGGACATGTTAAGAGTGTTTGGTAGACACAACACAAACATTTAGCATATATATTTCAAAAGTATGCAAAATTCTAATGAATAATTTAAAAAGTGTGATTGAAATGTGAAGATATAATATTAAACTATGATTCACTACTAATTTCAGAATACATCTACTATTTGAAAAACATAATAGAGAAAAAAGTTGTGGAAAAGTGATATGGATTGATTAGGTATTCATGAGTCACCCCACAGGGTTGGGACAAAAATTAGTCTTTTAAAATACAGGTTAAGATTTGGCCCATGTGAGCTATAACCAGAAGTATTTTTTCTTCACAGGTTCAGACGAGTCCTTTTAATGATCGTGGTTTGTTATTAAGAGCCTAAACATTTGCACTGCTGCTACACAGACTTTGAAGACAAAGTTTTTCGAGAACTGGTAGGACACCTACACCTACCTTCCACGTACACAGGAGGCAGGTACAGTGTTTGGAGGCGATGAAGGAAGAGGGAGCAGGAGTCTATCTATCTTACCATCGCCCAAAATGAGGCTTACTTAATGGCTTTGTTGCTGCGGTTGTTTGTTTTTATTTGGAGGGCTGTTAACAACGCTATGAGGAGTACAAGAAACTTAGAGGACAGATACAGATATTAAAACTGTTCAGTCTCCTCAAAAGACAATCTGAAAATCTACAGGAACAAAGAATACCAATGAGTTTTATATGTTTAAGGACCTTTCTATCAAAGGCAACCTTTCACCAGGGTAAAAGTTCACTTAGATGGGGGAAACACGCAACACCCTCTAACATAAATTTATGTTGTTTATTTAAGTTAGCTTTTAACCAGACTCTCTAGTTTAGCTAGGCAATCACAAGCATTTCTGTGGGGAATCTACCTGAGATGGAGTTTTTATTTAATCTACTTATTTTACTAATCCATTTGAAGTCAGATTTTATGCCTTAAAGTATTTTCTGAATATCTATAAACAGAAAATTGTTAAGATCAATTTAAAGTCTTTTACTGGGATGTACCTTGCACATAATAGCAACCACATGGAAAACTCCTGCTGTGGACTCAGTTTTTATTGTAAAAAGGTTTCTTCTATTAATGGTGTCACATAAGAGGATATATTTCAGGAGGGTCTCTTCTATAGTCAACCAAATCAAGACACTTAAATTAAAAAAGGATGTGCCTGGGTTTATTAGTGTGGGTTAATGGATAAATAATTTTCTCCTCTATCTGGCAAGAACATTAAAATAAGAAGAATGAAAAAAAGTTACTTATAAAAAGATAAAAATGAGTTAAGATCACATAGGATTTCTTCCCTTTCAATTTAATAATTGAAATAGTCAAATTCAGTTATATTTTTAAGACTGTGTGGCCAGCACTAAAAACCTAACAATATTCCTGGTGTTTTTAATCTCTGGAATAAAGGTATGGCAGAAACATGGCTAGTGCCTGACATCAAACAAAAAAGACTCGTTCCTGATGTCCCAAACGGTGATCCGTTTCAGTATTTACACTGATGACCATGTATGACTTGCTCTAGCCAATGGAAATGCTTGGATATTTTGAGAAAACTAAGACATATAAGCAGAACCCAAAACCAATGAGGAAAACAAAACCAAAGCTAAACCACATCAGATGTAAGCAAACCTCCTAAACTTGGCAGCTATTTTAACTAGCAAACTGTGTATGTATTTATGTATGACACACAGCTTTACTGAAGTATACAACAACTGTACATATTTAAAACATATAATTAATAAATGTTGACATACGTAAACAGCTACAAAACCATCCCACAATCAAGGTAAGTGTATGCAGTCAATGGAAAACAGGAACACTGTATGTTACATAAACTGTAGCACACAGTATAAACGGTATACTCATATAATATTAAATCAACTGTCAAAATGAAATAAAATGGCATAAAAATCACAACTTATTTTGATAAATGTTCATAAAGATTTTTAAAAACCACAATGACTTTAGACAAAGCAAGAAGGGTTGCAGTAGCTAAAAATTCATTGGTTGAAATATTTTAACATATATTTCTTTGTGAAGAGAAAAAGTCATACACTATGAATTATTTAGATATGGAAAGAAAAATAAAAATAAGCCCTAGGTCAGATAGCATTTTAGCTGCAATTTATTCACAGTATTAACTGGCAGGGGAGTCTTACTCCATAAAGCAGTTCCTAAGACTAGGTAATATGAATGCAAGTTAAAAAAAAGAGTAACTGAATAAAGCATCAGAAATGTGACCAATTTAACCAAATTGAGTAGCATATCATTTAAAATCTTTTTCTTTTTGTATAAAGTTGTGTACACTCATGCTATGCTATGCTATGTATAAACCTAACTATGCCATAGTTCCTAAACTTATACCGAAGTTCCTAGACACATTTCAAACTTGCATATAAATTAATCACACATTTTAACTCAGTAAGATCAAAAGTTAAGTTTAAAATTATACCGTTTATAAATTGTTAAAAATCTTAAAGTTCTGTGGAGTTACAAAATATCCCTTTGGCTTAATTTTTCTCTAAAAGTCTTACCTCTGGTTCTCTGAAGGACTGATTATTCACATCTAGGACTCGTATAGTCCTTTTAATAGGTAGGAGACCTCCAATCTCATCATGCGCCACCATGCTTCACCAAGTATCCCTTAAAATCTTTAGAATTAATCCACATCCAAGTCAGCCCCTATAACCACGCACTATACAGGCACACAGACTTTTCTTCTGAGTGCTCAGCCACCCTTGGCAGCCATTTGCCCATGCCTCTTCCTTGTGGTGGAGCTAACTGCCTCTGGGAGCAGCAGTGAAAAAGCACACAGACCTCAAGGCTCTGTGGGCGGGGCCAACTTCGGACCAGGCTCCAGTGGGCGGGCACCTAATAGACACGTGACTCCAGCTAACTGACAGCTAGGCACACCTAGGCTTCTCAGTTTTCACTGTGCAAGAGAAAGCTCTTTAGAGGTTTTGGAATATCTACTGTGAGACCAGAAGGAAAAAGTTAAACTGGGAAAGGAAAAAGGAAACTGGGTAAATGTAAGGCTTTTCCTGATTTAAAAGCATTCCCTAAGGGAAACTAATTGCTTATCTAGGTTACCTACTTCAGTACTTAGTCACAGGCAGGAATATCTTTTCTGTAAAACTCTATTTCCCAGGATGAAATAGTAAGGACAACTTGACAACTTTAAGAAAATCGTAAGTCAGAGTTAAATAAGTAAATATACTAAAAAAAACCTTAATTATCCAGGGGCCTGCCTTTATTTTACATGAGTACCAGTATATACAAATTGTAAAATTATGTAAGTCTTCAGAACCTGGCTCCCACCATTTTTTCTTAAGACTAGCCAAGTAAGTACAGCAGGCACACTTCAGGTCACTGTTTCTAAAGTAAATGCAAAGTATAATTGGGCGACCTCAGAGTTTGAAGTTCAGTATTTCTTAGACTTAAAGGCAGTTACTTTTTCCGTTTTAAAATTTTGATATCCGTGTAATATAAGTTTTATAACAAATACATAAAAAGTGATTTCTGTTCTAAAAATGTATAACACAGTCCTTCTCTGTTCTGAATTAACTTTGATATAGTCATAACAGGGTCAAAAGAAATCTTTAAGTCTTGCATTTCGCAGCTGAAGAGGTGAAGTTCACAGAGGTGAAATGATCCACTCAAGGTCTCTAACTTCTAGTTTAAAACCTTTCCCCTATGAAAAAACATTACTTCTGTTGGTTTGGTAGGCCTGCTATGAAGCAGATTTTCTTCTTTAATATTAAGTACTGTATTGTATTTTGAAAGTTAGGATTTTTATCCTAACTGTATATACTACTATGAATGATATAATGCTGGTAATCTGCGAAAACACTTCTATTCTTAGGATTTATCAGGAACAAAAATCTGAAAAATCTATCATGCAGAAGGCACTGTTCTAGACATTGAGGGGGACACAAAACAATAGGTTTCATATTCGCTCCTAAAGCGCTAATAGGCCATTGTGTAACAGAAGGCCACATGAAAAGACAACCAGTCCAAGACAGCTTTTGAAAATTCCAGAATAAGCTATATAGCTTGTGATTGCTACAGGAGTTCAGAAGGAGAAACCACTTCCGGTAGTTTTCTGAGCTGAGGGAAGACACTAGGGAAGAGGCTTTGAGATGCTATTTCATGCCTTGAAGTCCACGTTATATTTTTCATAGGTTTGGGCAAGGGAAAAGTGCAAGCCTTTCTCAAAGGAACATGAGGGAGTGAACTTAGTGTGAGGTCACAGCTGTTGGTACAGGCAGAGGAGCAGAGGATTTTATTGAGCAGATGCAAGAGATAAAGGAAAGTTATGTTGTAAGGTGGTGTTGAAGATGGTTTTAAAAATGACTGGAAATATAATGCAAAAGTCACAACCAGGCATCAAGAGCTCTGTGTAAGGTAGGAAGAGAATATATATGCAAGAGACAACATGTAGGAGAAGTCAAAGATGCCTATGATTTATTTTCAAGTTAGGAGGGATAACTGTTAACGTAGATAAAGAAATATAGAGGAATAGGCTTTGAAAGAAAATTCTGAGTTTCATTTCAGATGAGCCTCAGGTGGTAGAAGAACATGCAAATGAAAATACTGAGCTAGTACTTGGAAATTCTTGGCAAGGACTTGGAAGATGCCAGAAGGTAGATTTAGACTGGGAAGACTGATCAGAGTTGAAGCTTTGGGAGTGAATGAAATGCCTGGGAGAGGATATCTAGATGAAAAGAATAGAGGTCCAAGGATTTAACTTTGGAGAAACACTAAGGGGAAAAGAATTTTGCAAAAGAAACAATCAGAAGGAAAGAAACAAAGCAAGATGCCAAGGGGAGAAAAAGAGTTACAGCAAAAAGGTTGAGAAGGATAAGAAAAGATTCATGGATTTAGTAATTATAAGTTTAATGAGGACCTCAAGTGTGCTAGTTCAGTGGAATAAAGATACAAGATTACAGAGGTTGAAGAGCATGTAAATAGTGGCACAGACTATTTATAATGACAAATGATCTATAAAAAACAATTTACTAAGGTTTGCAGGACAATGTTATTTCTTGCAGGAAGAGCCAACGTTACCCTTCTATAAACACCAGTGTGTTCTGTATTGGTGTTAATAATTCATCTTTCTGCATTGAAACTTTTTTTTATGCTTCATAAAGTAATGGTGATTGGTTATATTTCATCACCTATCCTTTATTACCTGGTCACGCATGGCCAATGTGATGTGGTTGGCTGTAAAAGTGCTTGACTGTTTGTAGACGAGAGTTCTATACAGTATTAAAGTGGGATCACCTTAGAGATTATGGAATTCAATTCCCTGATTTTACAGGTAAGAACAATGATATGCCTAAACCACAGGTGGCAAACACAAGGCCCGAGGGCCGAATCCAGCCCCGCACCTTGTTTCTACCAGCGGCAGCACGGAGGTCCTTGCCCCTAGTTAAGGAGTAGACACTGTCCTAAAATTACATTGGGCTCTTTGAAGGCAACTGCGAGGCTGATGTGGCCCCCAGTGAAAATGAGTTTGACACCCCTGGCCTAAACCATCACAGGTAGGAAGAGAGTGGACTAGAACCCAGTAGTCTGGTTCAGTTAGTTTAATCAGTTAAGAGATTGTGCAAGTAAGGCCAACACTTTATGACCACTTAGGTTCATAAGGGAATAAACAGCTCTATGCACAGTGAGAGGAATGAAGCTTCTAGGGCATTCTCATGGGTCTCTTACCTGATGTCTTTCTCCAAACTATGTTTTTCTATTCAGTTCTGAGACAGGTAAGGCAAATGAGGGGAAGGGATATCTCATTTCTCTCCATAGTTGAGGACTCACAAGGTCAAGGTACAAGTCTTTCAAAAAGCCTACAGGGCCAAGTAGGGTCTAATGGTGATAGTCACAGAACAAAAATCCTAGTTCATCCACCCTAAAATGAGTTTCATCTGGAATTTTCAGGTTTATGGACTAAATATAACTTAGACAATGGTATATAGAACCTAAAGAATCAACAATGAACATGGGATGTTCAATTAGTACTCAGAGTGATGAACTTGAGAGAACCTTCACTCTAACAATACTCCTTGCAAATCAGAGGGCTGAAAAAGTCCTTTGAGATTATTTACTCATCCTCTTCAGTTTTCTTAGGAGGAAAGTGAAGGACATCCATGAAAAAGGAAAGGGAAATTTTGAGTTCTTACTCTGTGCTTAGGCGCTTTATGCATATTATTTAACCAGCTTTATAAAATATGTATTATTACCCCCATTTTACAGATGACAAAATTAGACTCAGAAAGTGAGAAAAGTTGCATGATTAATCATTGGCTGGATGGGCTGGAATCTGGTCTGTTCAACTCCTATGAGAACACAGCTTCCAGAGAAGTCACTACATGTAACACCCTTAGTACACGCTAGATGCATGCTCAGTGTGCAGTCAGTGGTCACTGCCATGCTGGGAGCCAGGGGTAGAGCCAGGTTTAAAACCTCGGTCTCCTAGTGTCAGGCCAGCGTTTGCTAAACAAGTACTGGCATTTCAGAGAAGAAAACACACCAAAAGTCGATCAATTACTTGCCTTCTAGCCTTTTTACATCAAGGCAGCTAAGTAAAAAGAAAAAATACTTCCAGTTACTTAAGTTTCAGAAAAGATCCTATTTCAATCGATGATTTATTGAATATTATTAATAGTAACTGTTTATAACTTTCTACAAATGACACAATTGAAGTATAGACTGGTTAAGTGTCTTCTATGTGTGTAGAAAATCTAGAATTAATAGACTTAAGACAACTGAACTATCTAAAAATAATGCAGCTTTGTAAAAAAATATCATGTTTTCGGTAAAGTTACTGGTTTCCAAAGACTAAGCTGTTATAGTCTCTATTTATGGGCCTTTCAATGTTTTATTTCCTAAAAAATGAATGAAACAAGGAGAAAGATTACATTGTTTCCCTTGTCCATAGAAAAAGGACTGTTGAGGCTACAATTACCTTTTTCTTCCTTTGATATGAAACTAAAATTCTAAAATTTAGAAATAAATTAGAGCTGGAGAAAAATCTTTATTTTTTTTTAGTCTAGATACTATGTTTTTATTTACTTTTTGTCTGGAACAATAACAAGTAATTAGAAATTAGGCTAGGAAAACCATTTTGGGCAGAGAAAACTATATCTAAGCTCTCTGCTGCCCTCTACAAGTACTAATGTGAAATGCAATTGCCAATCTGCTTTTTTCAATTTGGTAATTGCAAGGATCTTACATAGAGGAAAACATAAACAATCTTTTAATCTGTATAGATATATAAATGAAAGTAAAATTTATATTCTCAGAGTTGTGTATCTCTCATGTTTTATATTACTAACATAAACACATATTTAAAAATCATACAAGTGTATAAAAAGATTTTCTAAATATAAGAAAACTTTATTCTACTTTACAACTCTAAAGAGTTCAAGATACAAATAACTAGTATGTATCTCACTAAAAATAGGTTAAAGACAGAATTTCAAATCTTTTTTTGAAAGATTTTCTTAATTTCAGAGAAAGGGGAAGGGAGAAAGAGAGGGAGAGAAACATTGATGTGCTAGCGAAACATCAATTGGTGATCTGTTGTTGCCTCTTGCACTCCCCCAGCCAGGGACCTGGTCCACAACCCAGGCACATGCCCCGACTGGGAATGGAACCAGCAACCTCCCAGTCTGCAGGATGACGCCCAACCCACTGAGCCACACCGGCCAGGTCAGAATTTCAAATCTTACTAAAAAAGAAGCACTAACTGAAACATTAACAAAATAGAACTTCAGAAAAACTATGGTTCCAAACTATCTAGTAATGAATTAAAACAACAACAAAGAAGTTAGTAATAAAGTTATATGTGGATCTGAGTTTTTAAAAATCATTTAGATTAAAAATTTGAATGTGTCTGCAAGCTTTACTAAGAATTTGGTTTGGGAAAAGATCAATTCAGATCAATTAAATACTACTAGAAAGACTATAAAAAGAGGAGTTGACAGGCTAAGAAGTTTGGTATTACTGAAACCATGGTTCTTTTTGCAATGATAATACAAACAGCAAAGAAAATGGGGTATTGTTACTGTTAGTGGTGATTTTTTATTTCAGGTACACAGGACAATAAATCATCCCAGTATAATGTAAAATCACTTATGTTCATGTAACAAGATTTTCAGTGGGATTTCCCCCTGAGACACAGCTAAGGCCAGTGCCCAGCCTCTTATTTTCTCAGTCCATTTTTTACTTGAGTTGTTGATGCTCCCCCAACAAACAGCTCCATGACAGCACCTTCCCTCATGTGCACCATGTACCTCTTGCCTTCCACCCTGGGCTTCTCAGATGCCAGTGTGGCATGTAGCACATAGCCTGGTAGTGTGAGAGATTAACACCCAATGGGGCAACTGCTGACTATTAGAGCACAGGAACTGGTAGATAAAAACTCCCCCTTCAGTCCCTTGTGAAGACAATTCTGCAGTATATTTCACACAGCTCTACAGAAGGTCCCAGCAAGATCAATCCTCAGTTGTCTAGTGTTGACCAGCTTAATTATAGACACTTGCATAAGTTCAGGCTCTGATTTCTGGAGGGAATCCTTGCTAAGGCATTGACATTGAGACTGACCCTACAGATTATACACACAGGATGGGATTGTGGTACTGGGTCACTCATTGGTAAAATGATGATAAAAGCTACAAGTGTGGATTGGGTATAGATGGAGCAGTGAAGTAATGGCTTATGTAGCAGTGGTGACAAATGAACAACACAGAGGCAATAGTAATTGTAAAGATTACAGAGCTGGCTGGCTTTTCTTAACTGCTTTAAAAGTCTTGAAAAAGCTGCTGGTAACCTTTATAATGTCTTCAGAGTCATTATGACCAGAAGGCCAAGTGGGAGCCCTTAAAATTTCACCTTCTACACCTGGACCCAGATAATAAATAGAAGCACAACTGCATGCCAAGAGAAAACAGAGATAGCCATCAAAGTTATTGCAGGCAAGAGTAGTAGTCTCCACCGCATCTCTCTTCAATCAATCTGTGTGCCTTCTACAATGAGAGGGATTGTGTTGGCTAACAGTGGACTACTGTAAACTTAACTGGAACTTTAATCTCAGCTATTGTGCAGGATGCAGAACCGTTAATGGAACAGATCAACACATCCTCTAGCATTTGGTAGTTGGCTACTAACCTAGACCCTGTGTTCTTTTCAACTGCCATTAGTAAAGAGGACCAAAAGTAGTTAGCTTTTATGTGGGAAGGACAGCAGTCTGTATTTCATGCACTGAGGCTGTTAATTTTTTTGTTTTCTGCCATCAAGTGTCCACATAAGCCTTGATATCCACAGAATATCATGTTAGTCTAATATACTGATGATATCATACTAACAAGGCTTGGAGAAAATGGCAAGGATTCTGGACACCATAGGAAGTCAAATGCATGCCAAGAAAATGCAGGGGCTGCAGTATTAGAAAAGTTTTAATAGATCCAATAAGCTGAGGACAATGGCCTGGGATTTCCCTCCAAGGTAAATAATAAGTTATTGCTCTTTGCATCCCCTACTACTAAGAAAGGAACAAGGCATTTCATAGAAGTCCTGCTGGAGGGTGCATATACTGCATTTGGAAATTCTGCTCTGACCCATTAATTTGAAACACTGACAGTTCTGAGTGGGATCCAAAGCAAGAGAAGTCTGTAGCAGGTCCAGGCTATGGTACAAGCTGCCCTGCTGCTCAGGCCATGTGACCCAGCATTCTGATCAAGCTTGAGGTACCTACAGTAGACAAGGATGTTGTGTGGTGTCTCTGACAAGGCCAGGAAGAGGATTTCAATGCCAATCCCTTGGGTTCTCAAGGTAGCCTATGCTTTCCAAGGTACGAAACCACTTACTGTTCGAACGCAGTGCCTGGTGTGCTAGCAGCCCTAGTAAAGACTGTTTGCTATAGTCCTTTGACCAGCTTTACCATTCTGTTGGTTCATTCATTAATACATTAAATCTTTGACAGGTCTTCACTTTTAAGGAAAAAAAAGCGGATAGAGCAACTAGCATAGCAAAACAGAAAACCTATTCTACAACAAAACGAAGAGACAATGTTTCCATCAAAACCTTTTGTTGTCAGATGGTGAGTGACAAACCAAATAGCTGTGACACCCACAATGGCATGCTAGCCTTAGAACAATAGGCTAACCTGGGAAGGACTCTCAGGATCAAATTTTTAGGTTGAGGGCAAGCACACTGCCATCCATGCAAGAGGTTTACAGGTGCTGAAGCAATATGGGCCATATAAATTCTTGAAACTAACACTGCTCTGAGAAAAACTGCTAGGAGTAGGATACAAACTGAGCAGAACAGGACAATAGCAGCAAAGACAAGAAAAAGTTCAGATAAAGAAAGAGAGCAGAAAAGAAAGATCTCAGAAAGCACGAGGATGAATTTTTTAAAAATCACTTTGTGAGCCCTGGCTGGTGTTCAGTCGATTGAGCGCCTGCCTGGGAACCAAAGGCTTATGGGTTCGATTCCCAGTCTAGGGCACGTGCCTGGGTTGCAGGCCAGATCCCCAGTAGGGGGCACACGAGAGGCAACCACACATTGATGTTTCTCGCCCTCTCTTTCTCCCTCCTTTCTCCTCTTCCTAAAAGTAAATAAGTAAAATCTTTAAAAAAATAAAATAAAATAAAATAAAATAAAATAAAATCACTTCATGAAAACAACAGAAGAGGGAGCTCTAGAGTTATAAAGTTGAAAACAGGCTATCTTGGCCTAAAAATGCAGGAAAACTCACTGCACTTAAAAACATGAGCAACAGAAAAGAATCATGAACCTCCTTTCAAACTATTATAAGAAAACAGAAAATGTGGAGTAGAATACTGTCTCCATAGCATAAAATAAGCACATTATAGAAGCTATGAAAGAACATAAAATTCAGAAATTAGGTGGAGAAAGGACAGTTGAAATAAGGTGACAGAACTAAGAAAGAATTTAAAAAAAATGACTAATGCATTAAGATAAAAATGAGACAAAAAGGAAGATGAGTTTTAAAAAAAATCCAACATGAATATACAAAACAGAGAGGGAAGACAAAACAATAGAAACAATGCCAAAAACTATAATTTAAGAAAATATGTTATAAAATAACTTGAAATGACCTATTTATTATAACTTTTTAAGAGTGGCACTTTATGCCAGAAAACAATGGAGTGAAATATTTAATAAATTCAAGGAAAGAAAATGTGAGGCATGGATGTCATATCCATCCAAACTAACCTTCAAGTATAAAAACTGCAAACAAACTGATATGCACACTCAATTACTCAGGGAATATGGTTCCCATGAACACTTCCTCTGAATTCACTCAATTCTGGAACAGCAGTCAGCAAAATTGTTCTGTAAAAGCCGAAATAGTAAATATTTTAGTCTTTGCAGGTCATACAGTCTCTGTCACAACTATTCAACTTTTGTTCTTGTGCTTTTAAAAGCAGCCATAAATAATATGTAAATAAACAAGCAGGTCGGATATGCTTCCTGGGCCACAGTTTCCTGACTCCTGTACTAGAGAATGAGCTTCAGAAAACCAAAGACCTAGGAAGGTAATGACATAGGGACTGGTGATGAGTGCTAAATATATTTATTTGTTTACTTGTAGAAATAAAACTAAATGATGGTTATAGGGTACACAGCACAGCTTGTGATGGCTAAATGCTCTGACCCTGCAGGTACAGCAAAACTACTTTAAAAAATGGAGAATGGTATACACATGAAAGGTAAAGTATTACTTTGAATGTATTAATTTAGAATAATGATACTACTTCAATCAGGGAAGAAGGAGATGTGCTAGTTAATAAAAATAATGCTGAGAGGAATGAGCCAATTCACAATTACCAACAAGAGGAAACTGAAGGCATTATATAAAGATAACCAACAGAATGAAAACATCAATCTTCCTAAATATCAAAAGATAAATCAAAGCAAAAACACAAATAAAACAAAAAAGGAGAGAATAATAGAACAGATAATGAAAGAAAGCATGCTACTATTTATACAAGACAGTGGGATATACAGATATATATTTAACTGCTTATATTTTTAAAAAGTAGAGGATAAAGCATAAAATTAAAAAAAAGATTTTGCATAGAAGAAAGGAGTAGGGTACAAGAACCAAGGATGGAAGCAAGAATCTCACAGAACTGACTTTGAAATTCTACACACCTTTGTTACATAATTATTAAGAACTATTACTTAAAAGCAGTAGTTCTTAAAAATTGAAAATCAAAAGATGTGAGTTATTGGCATTATTACAAATAGAAAAGAGCTAGTTCAATAATTTAAAAACTGAGTAATTTGTACATCCTTATTACAGTCTATGTGTCAAAAACAAAAAAACCTGAAAAATAAAACATAAAATGTTTTCAGTAATTGTATCATTTTTATTAATTTGTAGTAATGTAACTGTTGTCCCAAAGCCTAGAATAACTTGACATCCTGGAAGAAAAGGAGGCCAATAAACTTCTAAATATGAGGCTCAGGTCAAAAAGAAATCAATACAATGTACACCTTAAATTACACAATGTTGTATGTCAAGTATATCTTAATAAAGCTGGGGCGGGGGATGAGGGGAAGGACACAGGAACCATCCTGAAGCGGCATACAGTGGCAAAGAAGAGATAATTCGAGCATAAGAGTAATAACCAAAATGGTCAAAATACAACAAATATGTTCATATCCATGACTTTATATAACATTATAAAGAAAAAAATCATTAGTTTCTTTCAGAGAACTTTAATGAATACAACTCATTATTTCTGAAGACCAATAAAGGAAAGGAGTCAAGCATTTGTCCTGCCTGTATTATAACTCAGTACCTCGAAGTAACCAAATGATTGATGGGAATTTTCTCTTTACAGAAATATTCCAGATAATAAAGAAAAGACTGATAAAGGCACAATATAATAATTTTTCAACCTTCAATAAATAAACTGATCTAGGCAATGATAATTTTGAAAACATCACAAAAAGACATTATACAAGCCCAGGAGGAAGTACAC
>VMDR010026420.1:0-14035 GCA_007922815.1 Macrotus californicus
AGGCAAGAAGGGGCTGGCAAGAAGTATTCCAAGTCATGAAAGCCAAGGACCTACATCTAAGATTACTCCATCCAGCAAAGCTTTCATTTAGAATGCAAGGGCAGATAAAGTGCTGCCCAGATAAGGTCAAGTTCAAGGAGTTCATCATCACCAAGCCCTTATTATATGAAATGTTAAAGGAACTTATCTGAGAAAAAGAAGATAAAAAATATGAACAGTAAAATGACAACAAATTCACAGCTATTAACAACTGAACCTAAAACAGAAACAAAAACAAACTAAGCAAACAACTAGAACAGGAACAGAATCACAGAAATGGGGATCACACAGAGGGTTATCATCAGGGGGGTGGGTGGGGAGAGAGCGGGGAAAGGTATAGGGAATGAGAAGCATAAATGGTAGGTAGAAGATAGGCAGGGGGAGGTTAAGAATAGTATAGAAAATGTAGAAGCCAAAGAACTCATATATATGACCCATGGACATGAACTAAAGAGGGGGAGTGTGGGGGGAAGGGGTGTGCCGGGCAGGGGGGCGGTGGTGGAGATGGGACAATTGTAATAGCATAATCAATAAAATATGTTTAAAAAAACTACATGGGAAAACATATTTGCCAATGATGCCTCAGACAACTGTTTGAGCTTCAAAATATTTAAAGAACTCATACGACTCCACTCCAGGAAGACAAAAAAATTCAATTAAAAAATGGGCAAAAGGCTTGAACAGATACTTCTCCAAGGAGGATATACAGAGGGCACAGAGACATATGAAAAGATGCTCAGCATCACTAGCCATCAGAGAGATGCAAATTAAAACCGCCATGAGATACCACTTGACACTAGTCAGAATGGCCATCATAAACAAATCAACAGACAAGTGTTGGAGAGGATGTGGAGAAAAGGGAACCCTAGTGCACTCTTGGTGAGACTGTAGACTGGTGCAGCCACTGTGGAAAACAGTATGAAATTTCCTCAGAAAATTAAAAATGGAATTGCCTTTTGACCCAGCAATTCCACTGCTGGGATTATACCCTAAGAACCCTGAAAAACCAATCCAAAAAAACCTTTGCACCCCAATGTTCATAGCAGCACAATTTACAATAGGCAAGTGCTGGAAGCAATCTAAGTGCCCATCAGTCAATGAGTGGATCAAAAAACTATGGTACATTTACACAATGGAATTCTACACAGCAGAGAGAAAGAAGGAGATCCTACCCTTTGCAACAGCATGGATGGAACTAGAGAGCATTATGCTAAGTGAAATAAGCCAGGTGGTGAGGGAGAAATACTATATGATCTCACCTTTAACTGGAACATAATCAACAAAAGAAAACAGCAAACAAAATACAACTAGAGACATTGAAATTAAGAACAATCTAACAATGGCCAGAGGGGAAGGGGGAGGGAACAGTGAGGGGAAGGGTTTCCAGGAAACACTATAAAGGACACATGGACATATCCAAGGGGGAGGGTGGGAGCAAGGGAGGGAGGTGGGATTGGCTGTGTTCGGTGGGGGGAGAAATGGTGGGGGGAAAATGCAGACAACTGTAAATGAACAACAATAAAGTAATAAAAAAAAGAAATTGAAAACCTATGTGAAGAAATAATGATAAAAACTTCCCTAATGTGGTGAAGTAAATAGACATACAATTCCAGGAAGCAAAGAGTCCCAAACAAGGCCCACACCAAAACATGTCATAATTAAAATGCCAAGGGTTAAAGACAAAGAGAGAATCCCAAAAGAAGTAAGAGAAATGTAGTTATTTACCTACTAGAGTCCTTCCATAAGATTGTCTGCTGATTTCTCAACAGCAACTTTGCAGAGCAGAAGAGATTGGCACAAAATATTCAAAGTGATGAAAAGCAAGGAGCTACAACACGATTACTCTATCCATGAAGGCTATCATTTGGAATGGAAGGACAGATAAAGAGCATTTCAGACAAGAAACACCCAAAGAAAGTCATCACCACTAAACAAGTACTACTAGAAATGTTAAAAGATCAAAGAAGAAAGAAGAAGGAGAAGGAGGAGAATAATAATAATAATAATGGGAGAAGAATGAAAGCTGCAAATAAAAATGGCAATAAATACATATCTATCAACAATTATTTATTCATTAATTTTTCTAAAAGGTTTTATTTACTTATTTTTAGAGAGAGGGGAAGGGAAGGAGAGAGGGAAAGAAACATCAATGTGTGGTTGCCTCTCAAGTGTCCCCTACTGGGGACCTGGCCCACAACCCAGGTATGTGCCCTAGACTGGCAATCAAACCGGAGACCCTTTGGTTTGCAGGCCTGTGCTCAATCCACTGAGCCACACCAGCTAGGACTATCAACAATTATTTAAATGCAAAAATCATCCTGGGCTGGCCAAGATGGAGGCATAGGTAGATACACTTTGCCCCTTCACACAACTAAAGAAGGACAACAACAAATTTAAAAACAAAAAATGAGAACTGATAGAAAATTGAACTGTATGGAAGTCCTACAACCAAGGAGTTAAAGAAGAAACACTCATTCAGACTGGTAGGAGGGATGGAGATGGGCAGCTGGGTGGAGAGGACTTGTGGCAAGGTGGTAGCTGGCAGACTGGGCAGCCCCATATTCCCATGCAGATAAACTGGGAGGAACAATGGGGGAGCAAGACAGACTGCACAACCCAGGGTTCCAGCATGGGGAAATAAAGGCTCAAAACCTCTGACTGAAAAAACCTGTGGAGTTTGTGGTGGCAGGAGAAAATCGAAGCCTCACAGGACAGTTCATTGGAGAGACCCACAGGGTCCTAGAACATATACAAGCCCACCCATCCTGGAATCAGCACCAGAAGGGCCCAATTTGCTTGTGGGTAGTGGAGAAAGTGACTAAAAGCTGGCACAGAGCTGAGCAAGTGGCATTGTTCCCTCTCAGAGCCCTCTCCCATGTACAGCACCCCAATGGAGCGGTATGAGTTGCCCCGCCCTGGTAAATACCTAAGGCTCTACCCCTTACGACGTAATAGGCATGCTGAGACAAAAAAAAAAATATGGCCCAAATAAAAGAACGAATCAAAGATAAAAAAATATATAACTAAGTGATGAAGAGATAGCCAACCAATCAGATGCAGAGTTCAAAACACTGGTAATCAGGATGCTCACAGAAATGGTTGAGTATGGTCACCAAATAGAGGAAAAAGTGAAGGCTATGAAACGTGAAATAAAGAAAAATATTCAGGGAACCAACAGTGACAGGAAGGAAACCGGGACTCAAATCAACAGTTTGGACAAGAAGGAAGAAATAAACATTCAACCAGAACAGAATGAAGAAACAAGAATTAAAAAAAATGAGGAGAGGCTGAGGCAACTCCGGGACAACTTTAAACATTCCGACATCCAAATCATATGGGTGCCAGAAGGAGAACAGGAAGAGCAAGAAATGGAAAACTTATTTGAAAACATAGTGAAGGAGAACTTCCCCAATATGACAAAGGAAATAGATTTCCAGGAAGTCCAGGAAGCTCAGAGAGTCCCAAAGAAGTTGGACCCAAGGAGGAACACACCAAGGCACATCATAATTACATTACCCAAGGTTAAAGAGAAGGAGAGAATCTTAAAAGCAGCAAGGGAAAAGGAGAGTTACCTGCAAAGGATTTCCTTGAGACCATATGTGTCAAACTCATTTTAACTGGGGACACATCAGCCTCGTGGTTGCCTTCAAAGGGCCGAATGTAATTTTAGGACTGTATAAATGTAACTACTCTTTAACAGTTAAGCAACAGCTTGGCGCTGCCACCGGGTAGAAGCAAGGTGCCAGGCGAGATAAAACAAGGTGGAGGGCCAGATTCAGCCTGTAGGCCTTGTGCATAAG
This sequence comes from Macrotus californicus, assembly GCA_007922815.1. Classification (NCBI taxonomy): domain Eukaryota; kingdom Metazoa; phylum Chordata; class Mammalia; order Chiroptera; family Phyllostomidae; genus Macrotus; species Macrotus californicus. Next base: position 3,840 of record VMDR010026420.1, read on the forward strand.
ACTATCAGCTGATTACTCAAAAGAAACCTTGCGAGCAAGAAGGGGATGGAAAGAAGTATTCCAAGTCATGAAAGGCAAGGACCTACATCCAAGATTATTCTATCCAGCAAAGCTGTCATTTAGAATGGAAGGGCAGATAAAGTGCTTCCCAGATAAGTTCAAGTTAAAGGAGTTCATCCTCACCAAACTCTTATTATATGAAATGGTAAAGGGACTTATCTAAGAAAAAGATGATGAACAGTAAAATAACAACAAACTGACAATTATCAACAACCAAACCTAAAAAGTAAAACAAAAACAAACTAACTAAACAACTAGAACAGGAACAGAATCACAGAAATGGAGATCATATGGAGGGTTATCAGCGGGGGGGGGGGGGAGGGGTGGGGGGGTGAGAGTGGAATAGGGAAAAAAGTACAGGGAATAAGAAGCATAAATGGTAGGTACAAAATAGACAGGGGAGGTTAAGAATAGTATAGGAAATATAGAAGCCAAAGAACTTACATGTACGACCCATGGACAAGAACCAAGGGGGCGGGAATGCAGGTGGGAGGGGATGTGCAGGGTGGAGGGGACTGAAGGGGGGGGGAATGGGACAACTGTAATAGCAAAAAAAAAGCCCCAATTATTTAAATGCAAATGTATTAGGTGGTCCAATCAAAAGACATATAGAGGCTGAATGGATAACAAAACAAGACCCTTATTTATGCTGTCTACAAGAGGCCCACTTCAGATAGAAAGATACAAACTGAAAAATAAAGGGCTAAAAAAAGTTATTCCAGGAACATGGAAACAACAAGAAGAACAAGCTCGTGTAGCAATACTCATACCAGATAAAATAGACTTTAAATCAAAGTCTTTAACAAGACACTAAGAAGGACCCAGCACTTCCACTTCTGAGTATCCAAAGAACCCCAAAACACTAAATCAAAAAGATATATACATTTGTATACTCATTGTAGCATTATTTACAATAGTGAAGCTTTGGAAGCAACTTAAGTGTCCATCAATAGATGAATGCATAAAGAAAAAGTGGTCCCTATCTACAATGGAATATGACTCTGTCATAAAAAAGAATGGAATCTCGCCATCTGCAACAACATGGATGGACCTAGAGGGCATTGTGCTGATTGAGATAATTCAGGCAGAGAAAGACACATGTCATGATTTCACTTATATGTGTAATCTAAAAAAAAAAAATGAGCAAGCAGAACAGAAAGAGCCTTATAGATACAGAGAACATTTTGAGGAGGAGGGTTGATAGGAGGAGGGTTGGCGGGATGGGTCAAAAAGTTGAGGGGAGTTAGAAGTACAAATTGGTGATTATGGAATAGTTATGAAGATGTAAAGTACAGTCAGCAACATTGTAATAACTATACATGGTATCAGATGGTTACTAGATTTTTCAGGGTGATAAATTCATAAATTATATAAACGTCTAATCACAGGTTTGTACACCTGAAACATATAATATTGTACAACTATAATTTAAAAATAAAAATATTTTAAAAAAGAACTGTCAAGGTCATTAAAAACAAATAAAGTCATAGCCAAGAGAAGCGTAAGTAGACATGATGACTAAATGCAATTTAGTATAAAGAAAGGGATTCAGAAACAGAAAAAGTCATTATGTTAAAACTAAGAACATCTGAATAAAGTATGGACTTTAGTTAAAAATAATGTATCAATATTGGTTCCTTAATTGTGACAAATGTACCATACTAAGCTGTTAATAGGGGAAACTAGGTGTGAGGTATATGGACACTTTCTGTACTATCTTCTCAATTTTTCTATAAATATAAAACTGTCCTAAAATTAAAAGTTTATGAGAGACAAGGGGAGAGAGAGAGAGAAAGAGAGAGGAAGAGAAAGAGAGAATGAAAATGAATGACTCCTTCCATCTTTCCTCTGTGGAAGGTCATACTGTTTGGAGGTGAGGTAGCCACTGTCTGACTGAAGAGATGACAATTCACAACCCTAACCAACTTTGGATCCATATATTGGATTTTTGTTATTTGAGAAAATAAACCACTGTTTAAACTGTTTGGGGCTAGGTGTCTTATTCCCTGCACCTGAATGCATCCCAACCGACACTCCTTATATTACCGTAGATAGTTAGCTAATTATTAATACGAATGGGAGCAAAGGGAATTAGACATTGAGCTTAATAACTGGGAAGCATGGACCTGTTTGCTTTACCAGTCACACCCCAGGGGATCACAACATTGCTCTACCAAGGACATTAACATTCCTCCCTCCCCTCTCTGCTACTTGATTGTTAGAGGCTGCAGGGGGAGGTTATTGACCATAAAGGCCTATCAGTCTAACTAGAGGGTGGACCCTGTCAAAATCCCTTCAAAGCTTAAGGAAGTTGATTGCTTCCTTTGGAAAAGCACCTAGTCCATCCCAACCTCAAGCTAATATAACCCCAGGAGAACAAAGAAGTGCTCTCTCTCTCACCTACCCAGTAATACACTCAACCCCATAAGTTCACGTGTTCTCTCTTGCCTGGAACCACATGACCATGTGGGTCTAGCAGCTCCTGGGGCCCACAGCAGACTATGTGGGCTCCAAAAGACTAAACTTTAACAAGAAGCAGAAGGTCGGCGCTGGCTTTCTTTTGGTCTTGCTCAGGACAAGGTTGTACTTTTTCCATGGTGGGATGAAGGGAGATGGGACATTGGAAACCCAGGGCAGTCTTCTACACAAATAAATCATCTTGCCACACCACAATCTGCCACTCATGGGTCCTTCAGATGCTTTTCTCATGATCTTGTGAAAGGACTTAATTCCCACTGACAACACTTACATAACTTTCCTGGCCAGTATGATAGTGTAGATCCTCATCTCTTAACCAAGCTCTTTAGACTGCTCCAACACCCCTTACTTCCTAATTTGGTTGCTGTCTTCTTTCTCTGGCTTTACCCGCTGCCTACATCTTTTCCAAAACCTGGAGGCCAGCAACTCTTGTAATTCCCAGGACAGGACATGTTCTCTCACAATTCCAAGCTTGTGCACACTTGATTCCCTCTGCCTGGAATATCCCTTCCTCCACCCTTATTTCTCACAACAAATAACTACCTTTAATTCAAGTTTCAGCTTACCATGTATGATTGGCAGGAATCTCATATGTCCCTAAAGATCCTTGCCCACTGGTGAACATAGCCTGCATAACCTGGGCACTGTGAATATAATGAGTTGTATTCCAATAATTATGTTGTACAACACAGATGACTTTAAAAACAGATTATCTAGGTGGGCCTGATTTAATCACACAAACTTTAAAAGCAGTGAGTATTCTCTGGCTGGTAGCAAAAAAGAAGTCAGAGATTCAATGCGTGAGGGGGTTTGATGTGCAAGAGATTGTGTTGCTGGCTTTGAAGATGGTGGGCTCTAGAAGCTGACAGCAGGCCCTGGCTGACAGCCTTCAAGGAAATGGGGACCTCAACTCTACTACTACAAGGAACTGAATTCTGCCAACAACAGGAATAAGGTTGGAAGCAGATCTTTCCCAGGCTCTCCTGTGAGAACAGCCCAGCTGATACCTTGATTGCAGCCTTATGATACCAAACAAAGAACTCAGCCATGATGCTGTGCAAACTTCTGACCTAAAGAACTATGAGCTAACAAATAGGTGTAGTTTTAAGCCACTAAGTCTGTGGCAGTTTAGTATGAAGCAATAGAAAACTAATATAGCTGCATCTCTGAAGTCTTTCCTCTTTTCCCAGGGACACCTGCAAGATCTTCCTCTCTTATTCTGTGGCATCTCATACCCACCTTTGCTACAGGACATTTAGTGGTCTACTCTCCTCACAAGTTCTGAGTTCCTGGGAGATAACAGGGACCAGGGACTGCCACTTTATCATTGCAATCTCAGGCGCAGCACAGGAAGGTAAAAGATACGTGTCAAATGAAAGTTTTATCAAGAAGAAAGTCCTAAGATAATTCATTTGTAATCATATATACTGAAATAATCAAGAATTCTGGAGACTCAATGTCTAAGTGAGAGTAAAAGTCACCAAAGTATAAAGGGAATGAAGAAAAACAAAGAGAATATTTTTAATATAACATGGGGTGTTTCTAAGGAATCAGTAGTGAATGAAGTTCCCAGGTGTACTAGCTAAGGGAAGGAGTGAGCAGAGCTATGAGGAAAAATCCATTTCTAGATTACTTAGCAAACAGGTAATTATTGAATGCCTGTTATGTGGGTCAGGTCAGGAACTGTGGAAAACAAGGTAGATGTTTAATTTAAATCCCACCCTCAAGGATATTGAGATCCTCCTTTCTGTGGCATTCCAGGCTTAGGATGTTAGAACCCAAAGGAATCTTAAAGACCTTAACTTTATGTGTATATAACTTGAGGATCCTCCACTTTTTAAACAAGCAGGAGCAAACTAATTTTCTATTTATTGATAGCTATATATTTTCAAGGTCTTTCGGTATCAGTATCTGCTTTTCTTTGCGTTGGTTGCCTAATTCTCTGCAGAGCAGAGGGACTATTATTCATCAGCTCAGTCTGACAGTTATTTAGGTGGTATTCAGGTGTTCACTATGACAATCTGCTGTCAATGAACACCTTTGTTCCTGTGCCTTTGACACCTCTGCTAAAGGGTCTGTAATAAAAAATTCCAGGAAGGAGATCCAAGATATTTTGACATTCCATAGCACCCTCTCCCTCAGTCCCTGCCTTAGAGGCACCAATTCCAGCCCCAGTGATACTTTGGGACCCCTGACTTGGGGCATCTCCTTATCTCAGGCTGGTGGGTGCCACTTCCACATCTCTCATTTCAACTACTAGAGTGAAAACTTGGTCTAGAATAGGCAGGAAGGGGATGGGGTCCATAATGTACTGAGACACCAAAGACACTTTGAGGGAAGGAAGCTACTGGAAGATGTTAGAGGTATTTTAGGAAAGGAGACCTGGTGAGGGAAAAGTGCTTTTTGGATCAGAGAAGATGGGGTGAAAACACAGAATGCAGGTTAGTCACATCACAGAGGACTGCCTGTGGGTGACAGGGGAGGAGGGCAAAGGAGGTGTTTAGTATTAAGAGATTCGGGTTTAGAGACTTCCAGTCAAGATGGCAGCATAGGTGGACATGGCTCACCTCTTCACACAACCACATCAAAATTACAACTAAAATAGAGAACACCCATCACTCAGAACCATCAGAAATCAAGTATAACAAGCCTGAAAACTACAGAATTAAAGAAACCACGTCCAGCCAGCCTGGTGGGAGGGATGCAGATGTGGAATGGGCTATTTCTACAACCATGTGTGGTGGATAAAAATTCAGAGGGGAAATTTCAGGAGCGAGAAGTCCCAGACCCACTCCAGGCCCCCCCAGCCCAGGGTTCCACTGCCAGGAAGATAAGTCCCCACAACTTCTGGCTGCAAAAACCAGCAGGGATTGATTCTGTGGAAGAAACTTCTGGAGCCCTAAGCAGTTCCTCTTAAAGAACACACACACAGACTCTCCTACTGACTCACTCCCTCTGAGCTCCAGGGGTTGTAGCTTGAGAGGTACCAGTGGTATCCTGGGAGAAACGGAAGTGTCGAACATCAAGGTGAGCAGAGGCCACTGTCCCTTTTCTGGGCCCTCCCCCTCACAGAGCCACGGAGCCTACAAGCTGGTACCATATATGAGATTCTATCAACCTTGCTAACACTGTTTGACTCACCTTGTTGGTCCCCAGAGACTATGCCATGCTCAAATTATGGGCACACCCAAGCTGCATTTTCATATGAATGCCTGGTATAGGTTGATGCTACATAACTTCCTAAATCTTCTGAAACAAGCAACAACTGTCCTCAGTGAGCCCCAGCATGTCACTAGCAGTAGCCTGCCTAGATCACGACTTGTCTTTGCCTAGGAATCTACAAGCACAAGTAGCAGCCATCTCAGATTGCTTTATAGCTCAGGCAGGATGGCCCCAGGTAAAACACAGGTGGGGGCTGATCTTGGCCTGCATCACCTGGGAAACCCCAGGGCCTGCACATCCATTGGACAGCTACAGACTATGTTGGAGCACCGCCACCATGCCCCTGCACAGCTGATCCTCCACAGAGGGTGGAGGTTGGTGGTCAGTGGTCATAGCCAATCCTTGCAGATGACTGGCCTGGGTAAATCCCTCCCATTTACCTGCCAACAATAACCAAAGCTCAACTACAAGAACTGGGTGAAGTCAGCCCACACAAAGGGCGCACCCTGAATACCCAGCTTGGGTGGTAGGGGAGCCTTTGTCACTGGATGCTACAGGACACCTACATTAGGCCACACTACCAAGATACAGAGTCAAAGCAGCTTTACTTAATACATAGAAACAAACACAGGGAAGCTGCCCAAAACGAGGAGACAAAGAAATGGGGCCAAATGAAAAAACAAACCAAAACTCCAGAAAAAGAGCTAAACAAAATGGAGATAAGCAATCTATCAGATGCAGAGTTCAAAACACTGGTTGAAAGGATACTCAAGGAACTTAGTGAGAACCTCAGTAGCAAAAAAGAGACTCACTCAGAAATGAAGGATACACTAGTTGAAATAAAGAACAATTTACTGGGAAACAACAGAGTGAATGAAGCTGAGAATCAAATCAATGACTTGGAACATGAGGAGGCGAAAAACAATAAATGAGAATAAAAAGAAAAAAGAATCCAAAAAAATGAGGGCAGTATAAGCAGCCTCTGGGACAACTTCAAGAGGTCCAACATTTGCATCATAGGGGTACCAGAAGAAGAAGAGGAAGAACAAGAAATTGGAAATCTATTTGAAAAAATAATGAAAGAAAACTTCTTTAATTTAGTGAAGGAAATAGACATGTAAGTCCAGGAAGCACAGAGAGTCCCAAACAAGATGGATGCAAGCAGGCTCACTTGAAGACATATAATTAAAATGCCAAAGGTTAAAGGTAAAGAGAGAATCTTAAAAGAGGCAAGAAGGAAGTTAGTTACCTACAGGGGAGTTCCCTTAAGACTGTCAGCTGATTTGCAGGCTAGAAGGGATTGGCAAGACATATTCAAAGTCATGAAAAGCAGAGATCTATAGCCAAGATTGCTCTACCCAGCAAAGATATCATTTAGAATCGAAGGCAGATAAAGGGCTTCCCAGACAAGAAAAAACTAAAGGAATTCATCATCACCAAACCCTTATTATATGAAATATTAAAGGGACTTATTTAAGAAAAAGAAGATCAAAACTATGAACAATGGAATGGCAAAAAACATATCTATCAACAATTTAAGCTAAAAAACAAACTTAGCAAACAAGAGAAACAGAGACAGAATCATGGATATGGAGAACATTTTGATGATTACCAGCTGGGAGGGGTTGTAGGGGTTGTAGGGGAATGGGGAAGAGGTGAAGGGATTAAGAAGTAGAAATAGGCAGTTACGAAATAGCCATGGGGATGTAAATCACAGTATAGAAAATTGAGTAGCCAAAGAACTTATATGCATGACTCATGGATATTAACAATGGTATAGGGATTGCCTGAGGGAGTAGGGGGGTGTTGGGTGGAGGTGGGCAAAGGGGGAAAAATCAGGACAACTGTAATAGCATAATCAAAACATATAATTAAAAAATGAAAAAAATCAATGGACATGAAAAGAAAGAGATTTGGGTTTAAACTCTTCCACTAGCTCTAGGGGTGGGTGTCTCCCCACTGTCTGAGCCAAGGTTTCCTCATCTACCACCTAAAAGGGTGATAAGAACTAAACAGAACCACTGTACAAGTTAGGCTGATATCCAGGCAGGGTGGTTTATGGTTAAGTGACAAGCTGACAATAATGTGTAAGTACTTTACAGAGAGACCCAAGATGGCAGAGGAGTAAGTGGAAGCTACACTAACCTCCTTCTAGGACCAGACTGGAGTTACAAGTACATTATACAAAAATCACCCTGAATAACTGAACACTAACTGGAGAGAAGCCTTATAACTACCAACAGATGGAAGCAGCCACATCACCACAATGTGACTGGTGGTGAGAGTGGAGGAGGCACAAGAGGGATGGTTGAGCTCCCACAGGTGCAGCTGAAGTTCTGGCAGGATATTTCAACTGCCCGATGGTTCCCCCTGAGAAGTGTGGCATCTAAACCCCAAGCTGGGCTTCCTAGCTTATAGCACCAGAACCGTAAGCTTCCTAGCTTAGAGAACCAGTTTATTGGGGAAATAAACCCAAATAACATATGGCTGTGAAAAGCAGCAGGGTTTGTGTCTGCCAGGGAGAGATGACGGGAGACTCAGACAGCCTCTTAAAGGGCCAATGCACAAAACCCTGATTGTAACCATTTACCCTGAGCTCAGGCAGAAGAAGGGCAGAATGGACCAGAGACACTTGAGGAGAGTCTGGAGCTGGTGGCTCTGGGGAGGGAGCTGAAAGAGTAGCTGCCAGGATCCCTTTGCTGAGTCATTCCCTATACTGCAGGAACCATCTCAGGCAGAGCAATCCCCTTCAAGTGGCATCAGCCTGAGGGGAAGCAATAGCCCCATCCTGTGGTGCTTAAACCCTGCTGCTGAAGAGTATAGCTGGAAGACTTTCACTCTTTTACCCTACGATAAGCCTATAGGCAGAGGTGGATCTCTGGGAACTCGGAAGTTTCAGCTGACCTTTCCCCAGGGACTGGTATTGGTAAAAGCTGGCCTTGGTGTGCAGCCTGGTTCTTTCTGTACACCCAGGCCCAGCAGAGGGAGCCACATACTATGGGTAACTGATAGCGCTAAACAGGTTGCCCTGGGACAGTCACAAGGAACACGTGACTAAGGCCTACACCAGAGTCTTTGCAGATCTACCTAATATATAAAGATACAAAGAAGCAGTTAAAATTGGAAGACAAAGAAACAGACCCAAATGAAAGAACAAGAGAATTCTCCAGAAGTACTAGATGAATGGAGGCAATCAATTTATCAGATAGACAGAGTAATGATTATAAGGATACTCAACAGCATGAAAAAAGACATAGAAACCATAAAAAAGGGCCAGTGAGAAATAAAGAATGCTATATTGAAATAAATAATACACTGGAAGGAAGAAACAGTAGGTTAGATGAAGCGGAGGATCGAATCAGTGATTTGGGAGACAAGATAGAAAAAACACCCAGGTGGAGCAGTGGGACAAAAAAGAATGAAAAAAGTTGAGGATAGCTTAAGAAACATTTTGGACAACATGAAGCATATGAATATCCACACCATGGGTATATCACAAAGAGAAGGGAACAAGTGAGGGATTAAGAACCCATTTGAAGAAATAATGACTGAAAACTTCCCTAATCTGGTGAAGGAAAAAGACACACAAGCCCAGTAAGCTCAGAGAGTCCCAAACAAGTTGGACACAAAGAGGCCTACACCCAGACACATCATAATTAAAAGTGTCTAGGCTTAAAAACAAGCAGAGAATCCTAAAAACTGCAAGAGAAAAACAGGTAGTTACTTAAAAGGGAGCACCAATTAGACTGTCATCTGATTAGTCAACACAAACATCTCAGGCCAGAAGGAAATGGCATGAAGTATTCAAGGTGATGAATAGCAAGGACCTACAACCAAGGCTTCCTCACCCAGCAAGGTTATCATTTAAAATTGAAGGAGAAAAATGGACCTTCCCAGACAAGAAAAACCTAAAGGAGTTTGTTAACGTCAAGATAGCACTTCAACAAATATAAAAGGGCTTGGTTAAGAAGAAGAAAAAGAGAATAAAAAAAAAACAGAGGAAAATAGTCTAACAATAAAATGGCACTAAATACATATCAGTAATCAATGTTAAATGTAAATGGCTTAAATGCTCAACCAAAAGACAGAGGGTAGCTGAATGGATAAGAAAACAAGAGCTATATATATGTTGATTCCAAGAGACTCAACTCAGATCAAAAGATATACACAGACTAAAAGTAAAGGAATGGAAAAAGATATTCCATGCAAATGGAAAGGGAAAAAAGTAATGATAGCAATACTTATATTCAACAAAACAGAGTTAAAAACTAAGGCTATAGTAAGAGACAAAGAAGGACACTACATAATGATAAAAGGAAAAAGCCAACAAGAGGATTTTACCCTAGTAAACACTTATGCATCCAGCACAGGACCACCTAAATATGTAAAGTAAGTCATGATGGATATAAAGGGGGAGACCAACAGAAATACAGTCATAGTTGGGGATTTTAATACCCCTTTGACTTCAATGGATAGATCTTCCAGGCAGAAAATCA
>VMDR010026421.1:0-14029 GCA_007922815.1 Macrotus californicus
ATACAAACTTGCTTTTCATTACTCACAAATTACCATAAAATTTTCTTAACAATTTGTATCTCCCTCCAAAAAAGTGTGTTCGGTCCTTATAGTCTTCATTGGCAGTGCATTTTGATGGTCTGGAAAATAACACAGATATTCCACATAACTGTTGGAATACAAAGATATGGCAGAGGCCAGAACCCTTCAGTAAATTATAAAAGAGATTTTTGCCCTCAAAGTTAAGTGTTACTGCATTATATAAACTGTGGATTACAGAATACACAGTCAATGAACATGTGTATACTTTTTCAAAGCAAAATGATTAGTTTTATATTTTTCATTTTGCTTCAGCCTTCCCAAAACACTTTTAAAAGCAAACGTTGAAAATTTTTCAGTTACCTGAAACTTCAAAAATCTATTGTGATTTGAAAAAACTCTTAAAAGCAGCATCGTTTCATATAGTGGTTAACTTACCAATGTGCACACGACCATACAACTACCCTGCCACTCAGGCATGTCAGAGTCACCTGCTTCAAGTCCAGACAAAGCAGAGCCAGCGGCAGAGGCTCTGACAGGTGAGAGAAAACGAGCAGGCGCGCAGCCCAGGGCACCCAGGTACCTTCTTATGGTGGACAGAAAAGGGGTCAAACAGAAAGGACTCTCCTAAAAGTGCCAAGGTCCTAACTCAAAACACCGCCCATTAAATGCCCGGATATTCTTTGGCGGCCTCACCACTTTAAACCACAGATGGTAGAAAGGCTTCCAACAGAAGAGATATTTTTTGAAATTGTATTTCACATCAACGCAGTGACTAACTTAGCAGAAAGAATTACAAAATGCAAATTTTTGAAAGGTTCCCTTATGAATGGGACTATAGATTAAGATAGGAGTCATTTGTTCCTAAAAACAAAACAATTCATATGTCATCTAATACAGTTTAAATCAGGGACCAGCTGTCAACACTACTTTAAAGGGCCTTGAAAGAGAAAAAGGCCATCATTTAGAATATAAATAAATCATCCATATAAAAGTTCTGTTATTTATATAAATTTGACCTATTTTCAAATAACTGAAATAATTTAGCTTTTTAAATTAGCATTTTAAGTAATAAAAGGCAAAAACAAAAAGTACTGAACTATATACTTAAGGTGATTGATATGGTAAATGTGTTTTTTTATCACAAAAAGAAGCAAAAGAACAATACTTTTGATAATATATAATACTATGAGAGATTCAACTAAGGAATCAGGCTGGTTTTAAGTTAGCTCTCCTTCTCTTGTACTCTGAAGTTCAAAGACCGCAGAACTAAATCCCTAAACCTCTCAACAGTGGCAAAAGATTCAGTCTGACCCTTAAACCAAACCGCCCTCCGTGCCCCAGCCCCAGGTTCAGACCGACGCAGGTGAGGACATTGTTCAAGAAGCTGTAAGCTGACCATGTAAACCAAAAGGTAATTTCTTAAGTATTGTGGACTAAGGAAAAGCCTCCCTGCCACCAAATTTTTGGTCGTCGTCTTCACTCAGAATTATCACCATGTCCTTGCACAGCCTTACCACACACCAGTGAGGACACCACACACAGCACAGAAGCCTGCTTCCTTGTTGGACTTGCACTGGAGACAGCTGGAGCAGGCCGGGCGTGAACACCAAAGCTGGGCGCTGCCTGGGCTGTGCTGTCAGATCCCACTGGCCGAGCCCCGTGGCATTCACAGAAGCAGGGGTGTTCGCTCTCCGGCCGGCTGTTCCTTCTGGAAGAGCTCTCTGATCTGGGTTAATCGGCCATACAGCCTGTCTCTCAAGGGAGGGATGTGGTAGCTAGGATCCAGGATGTTGGTGACTCTGCGTTCCCTCTCTCGTTTCCATAACTTGTATGGGTGGGGAGGGAAGGCCGGTCGTCCTCTTTCTCTTCGAATCTGTAACGTAATTCCACTGACAGCCAGCATGCCCCACACTGCCAGGGTAATAAAGTCTAAAAAACAGTAAAAAACACAGTTTGAACTTCTGTGACTTAAAACCCAGCAGACCTGACATGTAACCTTTCATAGACTAAATCTGTGCCACCCTTTCTTAGTAATACTAGACTTTGCGGTGAGTCTGTCCAAATATATGTTATTTCCTTACTTATAAACCAAGGAAGGAACGAGGAAGCTGTAGTCTTACATTTGAAAACAGGAATTTTCTATTGCTGGCATCTGAAAGTCCAGACAGGCTGTAGAGATCGCTGACGTGCCAATATCTGAAGAGCAGGGCCCACAGGCACAGCGGTTTATGTTTTTCACGGCGGGGCAGGGGGGAAGGCAGCGACCCAGGTCCGCCTCACAAAGGCGCATCGGGGGGACACTGGGCACCACCTTGCGCTCCTTCCCAGTCCTCACCCCGCTCGTGTACAGTGGCTACAGAAATGCACGGGGAGGCTCAGCAAGTTGTACTGAGCTCCTCCTGAAAGGCTTGGTGAAATACCACCTTGTACGTAGAACTTACATGGATTTCAAGGTCTCTACTATCAACATCCTTTTTTAAAAAGATTTTATTTATTTATTTTTAGAGAGAGGGTAAGGGAGGGAGGAGAAAGAGCAGGAGAGAAACATCGACGTGCGAGATAAACCGATTGGCTACCTCTCACAGGTCTCACAATCTGGGGACCTGGCCTGAAACCCGAGGAATGTGCCCAAACCGGGAATAGAACAGGTGACCTTTCAGTTCACAGGACGACACCCAACCCAACTGAGCCACACCAGTCAGGGATCTACCATCAACCTGTTACCAATGAGGGCAGGCTGAGAAGAGTACAGGGAGAGATTTGTCCTTAAATATCCAGCATAATCACGATTGTGCTTGTACATTTTCGAATGCAAGACATGCTTTTCCATCCTCCATGTTTTAACATTTCTGAAACCAACCTATCTTACAATCTTTATGAACATTTAATTTAGTAGTCTTTTTTCCTTCAAAAAATTAATGGAAAATCTTTACTGGATAGGAATCTTACAACTAAGGAAATAATACACTTAATGACCGACCACAAATCACTTTCACTTTCAATTAGCAAATTACAATGCTTTTTTAAAGGAGGGAAGCGGGGAATAACTTAGAAAACCAGGCTGTCACTCTCCTTCCTCACCTTGCCCAGCCCGCCAGGTGCCATCCTTAGTCTCACCATTTTTCTCACAACCGGGAATTGACCAGGTAAACCTGATTAGTCCTGGTTTAGAAATTTCTTAACAAAGTTCGTCTAGTAGATTTTTAGAAGTCATGAACTTCTCAATTTAAAGTCTGGTTTCTATGATCATACGTTATTAACAGGGCTTTTTAGCATTTGCATAGCATTTGTTTCTCTCTTGTGTCCAGTTAATTTTCTCTCCCCCCAGTTAACCTTCTTTCAGTCTAATTACCAAGTGCTGGTGAGAGCGCCGGTGGGCCATATCCTAGCTGACTGTCATGCTGATGCGTGGACGTAGAGTCTTACCATTGGTTTGAAAAGGCACGTTTGTGAAAGCGCTGCGGAAGTGAGTGCTGAGTGCTCTCTTGAGTACATTCAAAGTGATGTAAGAAAGGCTTGTGTACATGTAACTGTCAACAGCCAAGACCACCGAATAGGAGCCAATGAGTCCACAAGCCAGTATGTTCAGCTGCGGAAGAGTGGGAAAGTTTAGGCTTCACCTGTGGTAGAACAAGAACAGTTCCTAACTCCTGTCACTGGCCTCAATCGCAGGGAATCACTTCTGCTCCCATGGGGCACATGAAGAAGGACCACGTCTTAGAGCTGAATAAGGGTTGCCTGGGAGGATATACTCTTGGACACCCACAGTGAGTCCTTCCAGCACAGTCTGCCTATGTAAACGTGTCTTCCCTGTGGAAGAGCTTCAAAGTGAGGGTTAATTAGATGAAGAGCCTTCCTTTCGGAGAGACAGCTAATCATCCACCAGGCTGCTGCTTTACAGTGAGTCCTACCTTCTCTGCTCCCACTGCTGAAAGCATATTAACAGTGATAACCTGTTCTACTTGATTATAAAAACATGGTATGGTAATCATAATTAGAACTTTCTTGCTTTCATAGTAACAAGGCTATCTAAAATTAATCACCAAAAGCGCTCCCCAGTGAATCAAACATGCAAACTGATGCAATAAGTGAACAACTGAAGGCCCAGGACAATATAATAAATAAATTTAACTTTTGATGTAACACTTACTATTCTTAGGCAGTTCATGAAAACTACTGGAATGAGAACAGCTATACCAGAGAAGGTCACCCAGAACACATCATCATTAGTAAATATTGTTAGGTTTCCTGAAAAAGCAAAAAGAAAAATTTCATTTTCTCGACATCTGAACATAGACATACATAGAAGGTTTAATGTAACAACCAGGGAATGTGTTGGCAATTAGAAATGAATTCTGATGTTATTCATTTAACCGTCAATGCAATCACCTTTGAAGGGTGTGTCCTAGCAGGTACAAGGGTAAGAGTAAAATCAAGCATGTAAATGCTCTGCATTTATTACCAGGATAATTTAGAAGAGGCCTGACTAGTCCAAGCTCTTCCATTCACTAGCTGTGAAGCGGGGCCTCAGTTTCCTAACCTATAAAATAAGAAGATTGAACCACTTCATCTCCAAACTCCAAATCATCCAGTCTAGCTCTAAATTTCTTTGATTCCATGATTTTACATTGCAAAGTAAAAAATACAGGTAAATGGCATTCAGAGTTAACTATATGAACTCCCACCCAATATAAGCAGCAAAATCCATTTAGTAGATTTTTACATCAATGCATTTCCTGCCCAGGCACTGCGTCCTGGAAGACGTGATCTCCTAATGAAGTGAATCAGGAAAGATAGGAGCTAACCACTTATCTGCTCCTACTAAACTTTCTTCAAAATGTGGTACACTTTGGCCCAGGATGAATATATTAGAACTCCTATTTATAAATTAAGTTTAAATAGCAAGAATATAAGCCTGACAGTTATTTAGTACGGACACTGGCACCACCACTCAGTCCACCTGGAGGGGGCCCTGCATCTTGAGACCCAGGTATCCTGCAGAGTGGGAGCTCTGCAGATTCCACATCTGAGTGAAATCACGCCGTGTTTCTTTCTCCATCAGACTCATTTCACTCAGCACGACACCCTCTAGGTCCATTCGTGCTGTTGCAAATGGTAAGATTTCATTCTTTTTAATGGCAAGTAATATTCCATTGCATATGTACCACCACAGCTTCTTCTCCACCCATCTTATTGGGCACTTGGGCTGCTTCCATATCCTGGCTATTGTAAATAATGCTGCAATGAGCATAGCAGTGCATATATTCTTTTGAATTGGTGTTTTGGGTTTCTTCAGATATATACCCAGAAGTGGAGTTGCTGGGTTATAAGACAGGCCCATTTTTAATTTGGGGGGGAACCTCCATACTATTTTCCATCATGGCTGCACCAATTTGCATTCCCATTCACACAAATTAAAGAACAAAACTTTTTAAAGAGCTCCCTGCAGGAAGGGCTGTGGGAATGAACCTGGCTATAGGTTTGCTAAGATCGGAACAAAAGGGCCTCTCACTGGTCAGTGAACACAAAAGTTGTCAATTCTCTTTGGTCTTAAAAAAAAGCTTTAGAGAGCCACTGCACTCTGTTATACCCCGAGGTCTTGAGAGTTGATAGCTCAACAGACAGCTACACTTCTATCTAACATTCCCATCAACTTGAATCTGATATTGTGACATAAGAACTAACCATTATCACAAGAAGGAAATAGCCTAACAGAGTAACTTGGAAGGTGGACACTCTTTTCTATTTTTTATAACAATCAGGAAATTTAAGTTATTGCACAACTGCAAAGAAAGCTAACTTACAAGTTCACTTTTTTCATTGACAGACATTGAATTACTTAAAAAAACAACAACAAAAAACCCCTCTGTGCTCCTGCCCTAGGATGTCTAAAATGAGTACCTTAGGAACACAAAGTTCGGTGAAGGGTGGGAGGGAGGTTACGGACAAGAAAAGATTGAGAACAAAGCACCGAGTGCCCCAACTCAGCTGCCATCAAAGCAGCACCAGCTTTATCTGCAGGATATGATGGGCTTTTGCTTAAGAGTCATTTGAATAAAGAGTTCAGTGGTTTTAAAAAAATGAAACACAAACACCACTCTTCTGCCATATATTAAGAATGCCCTTTACCTCCATTAATTCTGACAGAAACACACATAGACACATGCCTTAAATAAGTACACAGCTACCTCTAAAGACGTTCTGTAAGTCATGTAGTACAGGTGCCTTTGAGGAAAGAGGGATTCTTATTTGTACTGGCCCCCCTAACGTGCCACATCCTTAAGCGCAAATTTCCAAATCCCTGATGAGGCAGTATTTGTACCTGGAGAGCCCAAGTAAGACCTTTCAAACAGGGAACTGAACACACGACATTAGTCACACATCTTTTACCCAGCGGAGTGAAGAAGGTCACTGACGAGATGAGGAAGCCCAGCACTAGTCCAACACACAGCATGCAGAGCGTGAGGATTCCAAATCGCCACCAAGCAGCTACCAAGAAAATCCCACCGATGCTTCCAGCGACGGCGGTCAGAACCAGACGAACTGAATGAACAAAGAGGGAAGGTGAACTGTTTAGCTCCTCCTGCTGTGCGCTTTAGACACACAATGTGCCTCTACCAGAGCCACCCTTAGCCTTTCTGTCGGTCCAACACCAGCAGAAGGTTGGTGGACTCTGCGGTGGTACTATGAAACGGGCATGGGCCAGTCTAGGGCGGGGCCAGTCTGAGATGTGAACACTAGTGGGGAAGCTAAGCCTTCCAGATATAGTGACAGGCATGGCCTGGCACCACCTATAATTTGGGGCTGAGGAAGAAGGGGTGACAAGCACTCTGTTAAATGTGACAAGGAGGATCTGTCTTTGGTTTAAGGTAGAGAAAATCTTAACATTTTGACTGCTGTAAACCTCACATTCCAACACACTGAACACCACACAGCTGGACACAGATTTCTAACCCACACGGCCCTTCAGTTCCCTAAGGACTGATTTACCGATACCAAAAACTTGGGAGGGAGGGTCTGAATGGGCAGTTTAGAAAAGCTGTTTAGAACATAGGTTTCATATTATTTTACACACATAATAGCATATCATACACAACACTGGCCAAGCTGTAGAAGCAAAGGTGGAGTGTGAACATAGCATCTTTCTTTTTGAACACCCACCTAAACCTCATTATTTTTACTTACCATCATACTTAACAAGTGTCAGTCTTGTAATCAGTATATAAAAGAAGAATCCCATGAAGATAAAGCCTATGAAGAATAATTCTAGTAGCAAGCCACCAGGAAAGGAAAAAACACATTTATGGTTAGGAATACTTTCTACAATGCAACTTAAATATCCAATGTACAAGTTCATGCTTACACATTAGGACATTCAGAGAAAAATTATTATCTAAAAGAGAAAAAATTCAGAACTCATTGGTAGTAAATATTACTATCAAATTGGTATAATATTACAGTATTAACCATAGGATATACCTTCTTGTATATAGGCCAGTTTCAATGGCTAAGTTGTTCATTTCTGAGCTCATTTGAATATATTTATATTTCCTTCTTAAAGCAAGAATATTATTTTTCTCATTGTGTCCGATCTGAAACTGCACACTAAATTTCAACTTGTTAGATGACCAAACTAAAATGTAAAAGGTAAAAAAATACATCTATTCCAAAGCAAAATGTAGCTTTTCTATCTTCTTTAAACCCATCTTTTCCTGTTTAGGATGAACAATCAACTGTTGTCTTCATCCATTAAAATACCTAGCAATATCTTTGCCACCTTGCACACAGTTAGCAATTAATTTCTTTGTTACAGAATCATTCTACACTTTGCGGAATTGTACATTCTTCCCGCTAGTCTCCCTCAATCAAGAAAAAAGACACAGTGATGGAGGGAAAGGCACTGCCATTTTGAGCAGTTTAGTTAGGCAAGTTTGAAGATTTTTACGAGATCAGGGCTGTGTTCACTCTCCCCGTGAGGCTGCATTTATACTCGCTGTTAATGAATAACGATTTTTTTTAGTAACTGTAAACATTAGTTGCATAAAAGGCAACCCAAAGAATTCAAATCAATTCAGTGAGCACAATTTACACTCTACTCCCTGCACTGGGTGTCACTGAGCAGACGTCGGGGTTCCCGTCTGCTGTCTGCGCCTCCCAGGACCAAGCAGGCATTTCAATCCCCCTGTACGTGGAGGCCCGCAGCCTGACTTCTGTGAAAGCATGTCAATCACCATCACCAAAGTCCACACATATTTTTTTTCACACCGACGTCCTGATTTCCAGCCTGTTATCTTTAGCCAACTAGCCAATCTCGCAACTGAACTGAGGAAGTTTGCTGCACACAAACCAAATGCCATTCCCCTCCTAACAAGAGAAGGTCACACTCATTATTCAGAGAAGAGAAAAGTGAAGAACTCAGAATCTGTACTAAAACAACACAGCCCAAATCTATGAAGACAGTGGAGATAAATCACAGGTCATAAACTCCCCACAGATTTAAGAAAAAAGACCACAAGGCATACATAAGTAGGAACTACATCAGACATAATACCTGTTTTCCAGAATCTGTGTCCGAAGAAACAAATGAAGAAACCAAGCAGGGCAAAAAGAGTGAAAAACACTTTGGTGGACACTCTTCCTAAAAATTAAGAGAATTGAGTGGACAATATATGTAATTCGATACTTCGTATTTAGTTAATAGAACAAAGCTTCATGAAAAAAGCAAAGTCACCTGGCAACAATGTATTTCATACATGTATAATTTATTTTAAAAATATCCTTGCCACTCATCAATGAATTATTGCATGTAGGCAATGGCTGCTAGCATCACAAAAAGAGAGATAAAAAAGTATATGCTTCCTGATAGAACTATGTAGCATATTCTTGGTGGAGGAGGTGGGAAGGAAGTGGGGAAGGAGAGAAAGTGCACCTAAAACAAAAACAAAAAATTCTGTCTTCTCACAAATAAACTACAAGGAAAAAAGGAGGGAGGAAGGCAGAAGAACTGGATTAAAACAGATTTAAGAGGCACGTTAACTAAATCAAATGTTCAGCCCTCCTCTGAAACCTGATTCAAACATACAAAAAACTGTGAAAAGCAGCTGAGGTGACTGGGGAAATGTAAGCATCAGCTGTTAATTTAAAACCATTAAGGAATTATCTTCACGATTTTTCATTGAAACTTGGGTTAATGATATGGTGGCCATATTTTTTAAACAGAGCATTTATCTGAAAATATGCATACTGAAATTCTGTGAGCAAAATGATGATTCGGTGATTTGCTCTCAAAGAACCCAGTGATAAAGGAGCTAAGGAGGCAGAGACACAGGTGAGTGTACAGCTAAACAAGATGATGTCTATGAATCAGAACTGTTTAGGCTGAATAATGGTGTATGGAGGTTAATTTAAGTTTTCCATGAAAAAAAACTTTAACCAAAACTCACATTAATATAAAAGAACATGTCTTACACAGTAATTCACACATGAACAAATTACTACCAATCTTATTAATTATACATATTGCTTTGGGAAAAAAAATGTAGCATTGAGAAAAGAAGAAAGACAAAATGCATCAACAATAAATCACAACGTGCCTCATGATGTCAAAGGATACAAGTTCCACCCTGGCTGGGGTGGCTCAGTGGATTGAGAGCTGGCCTGCAAACCAAAGGGTCACTGGTTTGATTCCCAGTCGGGGACCATGCCTGGGTTGCAGGCCCAGGTCCCAGCAGGGGTGTGCAAGAGGCAACCACACATTGATGCTTCTCTCCCTCTCTTTCTCCCTCACTTCCCCTCTCTCTAAAAATAAATAAATAAATAATAAAACCAAAACAAGACACCTATACAAAGTTCATGTAAAAAACGTTATAAACCCAGCACCAATCAAAACACATATACTACTTAAGAGTGCTCAGATGGAGAAATCATAAAGACCTACATTTAAATAAGACATACAAGATAGAAGATCAGAATCTGTAGGGCATAATACGTACCTGCATATCAGCTATTCTGAGAATGAAGAACCCAAAAGAAAGATGAAATGAAAGGTAATGTCACATTCTGCTTATTTTTCGTCCTATGGTTGGGAACTGATGAAGGGAAGAAATTTAGCCTGCCTCCTTTAAAAAAGGAACTGTAATTCATCCCCAGTCAATGAGAGAAAGCTCTTCTTTATAGAAACATACTATATAGAACTATAAATAGAATAAAAAAGCAAACAGCATATGTTAACTAGCATTTGAGGAATCCGGTTGAAGATTATGCAGAAATGTGTGTAACTATTTTTGCAACTTTTCCATGAAAGTATATATTTCAAAATAAAATGTTGAGGACACACACAGAGAATGATCTTGTCACACCTCTGTTGTCACCATTGTACCTCAACAACCACCGATATCTCTCATCTGGATTATTACAATGGCCTGCTGATCAATCAGTTTTTGCTCTTGCCCCGACTTTTCTCAAAAAAGCAGCCAGAGTGATCCCAAAGAAATATGAGTCCAATCACGGCATTATTTGCTCAAACCCTCCAATGTCTTTCGATTTCACGCCAAATAAAAGCTACGCATCATGACACGAGCTGCCTGCCCAGGGAACACTCAGTGTCCTCTGGCCACTGGTCTTGTTACAGCTCTTCAACACACCCTGAGCTCCCAGCTGAGGGACTCGGCACCTGCTGTTCCCTCTACCTGGCAGGTACACCCAGACACACAGCTCCCTGCCTCACTCTGGGTCTGTCCTCAAACATCACTTTCCCAGCTACGACTTCCCTGGCCACGCTATCTCATATTCTTCTCTCACATTGTTATCCCTTTCCTACTTCACTGATGCCTCTTAGCAGTCATCACTTTCTTATGTATTATATATGTCACAAGTTTCTCTTGTCTGTCTCATCTCCCCCACTAAAATATAAGCTCCAGGATGGCAAGTATTTTGTCTGTTTTATTAATTGCTATGTCCCAGCGCTGAGAACAGAGAGTGAGGTAGTATAAGGGCTTAGAAGGCATTTGTAGAATAAATGAATGAAAGAGGGAATGAATACTATACAAAAGCACTTTTTAATATTCTTAAGTTCTATATTAACTAATAGAGATCTGCAAAGCCAAAGAACTTGCCAAGTTTAAGTCCAATACTCACCAAGAGAAGAACAATTGCCCTCCACTGCCTCGAAGCTGCAAGCATATGTGTGAGCAGGAACATACGCAGCGGACGTATTGAGAAACGGGTCCCAAACGATGACATTATAAATGACGCCTTGTCCCCGGAGGGAGGAGAAGGAAACACTTGTCTTATCATCAGCTGTCAGAGTAACCACCTGAAGCCAAAATAATGCATGATTAGTGTTTAGATTTTTTTAAAAAGGCTGTTCTATTATAATCTACTTACATGTGATAATTAAATTTTAAAATTAAAATATAATTCTTGTTTAAATTACACACCAACCTATTTAACGTTGTCAAAAAATTGTTCTACAGTTTGTATGCACTACTGTAAAAAAGCTCTTACCCAGGTGTTTCCAAAGCTTTGCATAGTGTTAAATGTTAGTGATTAAGTAAAAGTAAGATCTAAATAACATGTAAAGGTTAGTTAGAACAAAGCAAAAAGTAATTTTTTCTCATCTGCTAGATTATGAACAGCAGAGGGCCAAGAACCATATTTATCTTGCTCACTAGCCTTTCCTCAGCGCTTAGCACAACGCCCAGCACAGGGTGAGCGCTCAACAAGTGTTAGCTATTACCACTGGTTACAGAGCTGACCGGGTCTGCTAACACCTTGCAGACAGCACCCACTTATTTTTGTTTAACAGGCTCTGAAATAAGAAAACATTACATGTAGTTGTGTTATGCAGTATTTCTTAACTTCAAAAATTCCTTTTTAAAGGTCATTTTTAAATAGGTAATACATATAACAGAAGAAACAAAAACACTATGTAATCATAATACATAGTTATGTTCCTAATAATATAAGTGAGAAAATTAAATATTATATTTTCTGGAATAATCAATTGTGAGACTCTTAGAGGACTTCCACTGTTTAAAAATATTGTTTAGTCTTCATAAATGTTTCCTGGGCAAAGTATTTGGTCAAGTTCAACAAAATGTACCTCCTAGTCACTCTTTATTATGCAACTTTCCTTACAAAAATAGTGAAATAATAATACAATGAGTAAACTACATACCAGCACTTAGATTTAACCACTGTTAATATTTTGCCATATTTGCTTTTCTCCCCCTCCCTCCTTCTCCCCCTCCCCTCTATTTTTTCCTGCTGAACCATTTCTAAGTAAGTTACAGATATCATGACCTTCCACTTCTAAATATTATACCTCAGCACACATGTCGTAAAGCAGTGTTTCACGTGCCTATGAATCACGGACAGTTTGTGAAAATTCAGATTCTGAATCTGTTGGTCAGAGGAGGCACCTGACTCTTTTTCTACCAATTTCTCTGGTGATGCCAATGCTATGCCACCAATTCCGCTCCCACCATTTGAGTAGCACGATATGACATACAGAGGATATTCTCCTACACACCCACAGCACCTTAGTTCTCCGAAGAAAGTCAAAAATTTCTTATGTGATACAAGGTCCATATGCAGATTTTTCCAAACATTTTTATAGCTTTTCTCCCCTTTAACCAAGATCCAGCCAAGTTTCACGCACAGCACTCATCTCTGTAACCCAGAAGTCCTTCCCACTACCCTACTCCCCCCCACCCAATGACTTCGGCAGAGATTAAGGGCAGTCACTTTACAGAGTAGTCCACAATCTGCATTTTTCAGATTGTGCTAATGGTGTCCCACTTGTACTTTTATCCCCCATTGCTTCCTATAAACAGGAACTCCGAGGGCTGAATTCGGGTTAAACAGGTTTTGTTAGGATATTCCACAGGTGATGGTAATGGTGAAATGGCAGGCTGCGTCCGTGTGAGCACGTAACGCAGGTGGACCCACTGTCAGTGAAGCTGTGTTGACCACATGGATAAGGAGAGAACAATCAGACCATTCCATTCTAAAAACAGTTTTCCCTTTACAAGTAGAATTAAACAGGGGTGCTATTGTTTTAAAAAGATGGTATTTATTTCTTTTTAGAGAGGGGGGAGGGAGGGTGAAAGAGAGGGAGAGAAGCATCAGTCAGTTGCCTCTTGTACAGGCTCTGACTGGGGACCGAACCCACAACCCAGGCACGTGCCTTGACCAGGAATGGAACTGACCACCTTTTACTTAGCGAGACAAGGCCCAACCAAGTGGGCCCCACGGGCCAGGGCAATCTGCAGGTGCCATTTAGGCATTCTGGCGATAACCTGTCCCTCAGCAATCTTTCACCTAATGATCCTTGACTGAATTATTTCATTGAGGGTCACAAAATTGATTTTCTATTCCTTCTACACTTATTAGTCAGCATTATTCTGTAAAGAGCTTTCTCTCATAAACTGAGAACGAATTACAGTTCCTCCTTTAAAAAAGGAAGGCAAATTCCTTCCCTTTATAAATTTTAAGAATTATTTGGTATAAGAGTCTCTTCCAAGGGTACCAAGCTTTTTCTTTTTATATCAGTACAAACTTGTTTTTATTAATTCAAGACTATAATTAATCATTTGCTTCTTGTTCATTGAATTGTCCCAGAGTTGGCAAGTGTGAGCCTCTTCAAACAGGTTCCAGAGTCTTTTTGACATGTCCTCACTAATCACTGAGGGTTTTTTGAATTCGGGCACACAATATTCTAACTCTTAACTAAAAGTTAAAAAGTAACCTAAAAAGGCCCTGTTCTGTGAGTTCTTATATTCTTTGTAAGAATAAACATGGTCTTCAAAATTTCTTATTTTATTTATTTATTTATTTTAAATATATTTTATTGATTATACTATTACAGTTGTCCCATCTCCTCCCCCCACCCCCCTCCCTGCACACCCCTTACCCCCACACTCCCCCTCTTTAGTTCATGTCCATGGGTCATATATATGAGTTCTTTGGCTTCTACATTTCCTATACTATTCTTAACCTCCCCCTG
>VMDR010026422.1:0-14028 GCA_007922815.1 Macrotus californicus
TTTTTTTTTTAAAGACTTTATTATTTATTTTTAGAGAGAGGAGAAGGGAGGGAGAAAGAGAGGGAAAGAAACATTGGCCTGCAACCCAGGCATGGGCCCTGACTGGGAATTGAACCTGCAACCTTTCAGTTTGCAGGCCGGAGCTCAATCCACTGAGCCACACCAGCTAGGGCATCTGTCTCTATGTTTTTGAATATGATACTTCTCATCATCTGAGAATAGGGTTTACATCTATCTTTCTTTTCATTGCTGTACCCCTAGTACCTAGAAGACTACCTGTCATATAGGTGATGCTTAATATATATTTATTAAATATATTCATAAGTAATTCCTGGATTGTTATTCTTACTGTGTGCCTAGCACATAATACATACTTAGTAAATGTCTGAGTGCTTTTGAATAGATTTTTTTAAAGCCTCAATTTTCCTTCCTCTTATTGGCAATAGCATTAACTGTCATTCACTTATTTAGTGTCTGAAAAATGCTTTGGACTATCTTAAAAGATGCTGTTCAAATCGCAGTATGAATATTCCTCTAGTCAATTTGGCAAAACCCCTCAAATATTCTTGGGTCATCTATGATCATCATCCTTTGAACATCTTCACCATGTTGTGGGTAGGGTTCAGCATATCTTTGATGGATGCTGTGTAAATGGAGGGCTGAGTGGAACTCGTTTTAAGGTACTTAGGACTTATAAAGCAATGAATACCCAGTTAGCTTTACGCTCTCACTTTCTTTCTTTTCCTGTATGATTGAGATAAACTAGGTTGTGATTGTCGTGACGGCTAGAGCCTGATTTGACTGCTCTTCCTCAGAAAGTCTCAATTTTTGGCTCCCTCAGAGCGCTGCCTGGGATACAACCGGCCCTCCATCCTGAGTGCAGGGGCCCACCCAGCCTCCTTCTGGCAGGGAAGGCAGCGGCTGCTCTGCCACCTTCTCTTCAGATAAGCATGGCTTACAAATGCTATCTTTAGAGGTGATGAGTTTTTGTTTGGATAGAATTATGACTAGTATAAAGCCCACACATGCTAACAAGCCACAGAGTGCAAAATAATTATTGAAAGCAATTTGAGAGAAAAGTGGAAAATCATTTGAGGCAAAAACAAAATTGTTCCCAAAGGTTTCGTCCCATTTTTTTGCTGTTAGATTGAATCTTGAGCCTTGGTTTTCTGCTGCCAGGTCACCTAAGCGCTGATGGCACCATTCTTCTCTTCGGCTTTTGGAAGTTTACTCTTTTTTTAGGCCTTTCTACCTGACTTTTTGACAGTTTATTCAAAGTTGACCATAAAAGATATCATATACCAAGCTTACCTTTCTGTGGATAATTAAGTAAATAATTGTATTTTGCTTGTTTCTCAGTTTTACTTAAATAGCATTTGGGAGCACTGAATGTTTCTTTTTTATGTCCATCCTGCTCATTAAGGTAAACTTTTCTCTAGATAAATAATCATATCTATCTGGGAGGAATCATATGCTCTGCTCATGGCCTCAAGTGTGTACACATAAGTTAATATGACATATGTATTATGTTCCATGTATAGTGACTAACCCATTTCCAAGTCATGTCTTATTCCAGGCTACAGATTTGCCCTGCTTAGGTGCTTAAATGTGTAATTTAAAACCAATGGTACTATCTCCTCACCATAAATTTGTTCTAATAGTACTGCCAAATGCCAAGGAGAATAGGCACAATACACAAGTAATAAAGTACATCCGGTGAGTCTTGAAGAAAAATTTTCCTTACAGAACAACAGAGAAAGAAAATAGAGTTAATTTCTGTAATGCAAAGGGGTAACAGATACACTCCACTGGTACCACAGGGTGTAAATGTAATATAGGATTTGGAGGAGTGCACTTGCAAGCAGAGAAGCAGTGGAACTCGTACACTCCTCTGGCCTCTCCACAGTCCCACAGCGTTGGCTGGGCATAGGTGTTGGGTGTGCAGCATGGCCAAAGTCACAGCAGATGGGAGCCTGCCTTGGTCTGCTGATTGGATGTGTAAGCAAGCACTACAAGAGTGAAAATGAGACCTGCCCTTACCTTACATTATGTAGTCATAGGTTCGTTGAAGAGGCTGTAGTGAACACTATTTCTTAACTAACAGGAAATGTGGGTAGGGCTTTTCAGATTAGACAATGTGCAGGTTGAGGGCCAAGATCTGTATTCTCAGCGTGCTGGGAACTGCCTTGCATGCCAAGAATAATGACATCAGCCAAAGGTTGTATCTCTCTGGAAGCTGATTTAAATCAGCCAGGCTACTGCTAAGCTACTGAAAGAGGGAAGGCAATCAGCCTCCTGGTTATTCCTGTTTTCTCTCTTCAGTTCCCACTTGGTCAGGGAGTTACCGAGCTCCTCATCTTTATACAACTTAAAATTCCATTTCTGGAGTTTGAACCAATAATTCTAACATTTATAGATGGCCCCAAATAGTTCTCTGAATTTGAACATTGCTAATTGAAACTTTGAAAATAAATGCATTAAACTGGAGCTATAATCTACAGATAATTAAATTTCCCTTTTTTGTTTGTGTATGGAAAAAGGTTGATGATAACACTATTGAAAACTAAACCAGGACATTTCAGTATGGTAACATAAGGTTATCTTTATCTCGAAGATACAGCTTCCTCATATGTAGTTTCTTCATATATATTTTTCCATATATAGTTATATATGAAGAAATAAATATATAAAGTATTTCCACTCTTTGGGAAGGATGATCATTGTCATTGGAAAAAGAAATCTGAAGCCTAAAACAAGGGCCTGCGATGCATTCCTGAGGGGAAAACACATTTGAGTTTGGGTGCATACAATGAGACACCTCCTGCTGTCCCTTGCCAAGTCTCCAAAGTCTCTAGAGTAGTGGTTCTCAGACCAGCATAATCAGTGTCACCTGGACACTTACTAGAAATGTCAGTTCTTGGACCTGACTTCAGACCTACTGAATAAGAGCCTCTGGAGGTGGGACCCAGCAATCTGTATCTTTAAAAATATTTTATTTATTTATTTTTAGAGAGAGGGAAAGGGAGGGGTAAAGAGAGGGAGAGAAACATCAATGTGAGAGAGAGATATCAAGCAGGGCTGCCTCCAGTATGCACCCCAACCAGGAGCTGAACCCGAAACCCAGGCATGTGCCCTGACCGGAATCAAATGGGTGACCTTTTGCTTTGCAGGACGACACCCAACCAACCGAGCCACACCAGTCAGGACAGCAGTGTGTATTTTTAACAAGCCCTTGATTCTCACATAAACTAGTGTTTGAGAACCACTGGTCTAAATTACATTCCTCATTCCCTTCTAATAGGGCATTCTGGGAATATAATTTCAACTTTATAACCATGAAAACAATTACATTACTCATACTTTTGTCCTTATAAAATTAGATTGGGCTTTTTAAAAAATCTGCTTGGAAATTAACCATGTTTTACGTGGAGTGACATGAAGGAGATTGTTGTTAGCATTTAAATTACTCTGTGATAGGAGACTCTCATTAATTACTTCTGTTCTTGGTAACTGATGCTTTCTTTGTTGAAGGGACCGGTGCTAGCATTAATAAATGCAAACAAAGTAAAAGGGCCTGGGGTTAATGAGACAGCGAAACACTAATCTGTGTTTCTTCTTGATGTAAAAGGAAGACTCATCAGGTTCACTTTATATATTTCACATTTATCTTTCCAGGAAGAACAGAGTATGCTAGCTATGGAAGATGAGGGTGCAGTACAACTGCCATTGGAAGGGCATTACAGGTAAGACGCAAAGATAAACACATGCAATTTGAGGAATAGGATGTTTTGTTATATACTCTACTTAAAATTTTTGTACTATAAGGATTCTTCTAGAGCTTTACTGAAGTTGTATTGGAGTAGAAAGAACTGAAACTGGAAATTAGATTAGTCTGCCCCGGGGCTAGGTTCTGTCACTAACAGCTACGTGACTGGCCGAGTAGCTTAAAATGAAGGGAGGTAAGGAGTCATTGTTTCAAGTCTTTTCTTCTCATGTTTTTAGTGGATATAAAAACTTTTTCTCACATCCTCTGAAAATAGTACCTGAAGACAAGTCAGGATTCAATTCTGGGATAAATGAGCTAGGTATTCACTAAATTGACCACAGCTCAATGTTTGAACTCTGGGGCGTTGTCTCTAAATGGCACTTCCAAAGAAATAATTTATTTTCTGAGTTAAAGGATTCTGTTTTACTAGTCATTTTAGGAAATGTTTATGTAACTCTAAAATATCTGAATTGTCTTTATGCACAAAGGCATAGCAAAAGAAAGCAAACTCCTATAAACTATAATAAAAAATTTAAAAAGTGTTTTGGCCAAAAATTCTATATATGAGCTCAAAATACTTAAGAAAAATATAAGGCAATGCCATTAAAAAAGCAGAGGAGACTTTTCTCTAGGAGGAAATTTGTTATAGTGTTAAAAAAATAGGAATCTTCTAGATCTTTAGGATCTAACTGTAAAATCATATGCCCTAGATTTAAAAAATAAAATTATATACCAATTAGGCAAGAGAACAAGTATGGAAAGTACCTTATCTTTTTGAAAACAATATTTAAGTTTTAAAATCCTTTTGATTGTTTAGTTGAATCAACATATTCTCAATGCATTCTGTAGAAACCTAGTTTCACATGGTACCTAAACTTTCAAAAGGATTATGTGGTTAAATAAGTTTGGAGGATGTTCCATACTGTATTCTAGTTTGGACATTTACAAATCACATTGGCATATTAAAAGATCTAAGTAGTACTGCATTAAAAAAAGTTCAGCTGTTTAATCAAGCATTTTCCATACTTGCTTGTTTATAAGACTGTCACGAAATATCATAAAAAACTGGGTTCCATCTAATATTTTGGGGGGAATTACTTGATCTTATGCTTTGAGTTACCAAAGGCTGAGTGTTTTAGAGGTATTAAAGAACACTTGTCCAGACTGGGCAATGGAAGGGGCCAAGGTTTGCTCCAGACCATTAATGTTTCTCTTAAAAGTTGGATTTGCTGCTCTTTGGTGAACAAACTCCAATGAGGATCATGCGAGGTCAGCCTAGGATTTCTTTAGATCCTAATTTTTTTCTCACAGCAGAGTATGTTTTCTATGTGTAGTAAGAACAGTGCTATTTTCTTACTCAATGAAACTTTCCTTGACTTAGCTTATGATTCATCTCTGCTGCAAATTGGTTGTGTTTGTACCCCTGGAAATATTTTGGAGCATTATGAATGTGACCTACAACTGGTGCCATTTTAAATGCAAAGAAAGCACCCAACATAGTCCAGGTGTTGATTTACAAGCTCCCCTAGGCATTTGGAAAGACCTCTGACAAATACACAGGGGCTTCCATTTATTCAACAAATATTTATTGAGTAAGTAGGAAGTGCCAAGCTCTGGGGGAACAGCAGTGGACCAATGGTCAGGGATCCCTCATGAGGAGCTCCAGTGGTGTAGTCAGTTAGCGCGCGGTACTTATAAGAATCCCTCATGAAGTTTATAGTCAGGAAGACTAGAGGTAGGAAGAGACAGAAAACAAGTGAATGAAAGTGTAAAATAGTATAGTATTTCAGATGATGAAATATACAGTAAAAACAAGAAGCAAAAGAGAGGACTGAGAGTGCTGTGAGGGGATGGAAGTAGAAATTTCAAACAGAGGAATCAGGGAAGCCTTGTCTGAGTAGGTGGCATCTGAACAAAGGAGGGAAAGGGCTGTACCATGGGAAGGAGCATCATTGTAGCCAGGGTTAGTCAGGAGGCCATTACATTTTGGCTGAAGAGAAAGGAGCAGGGGTGTAAGAGCAGGGGATGCAGTTGGAGGGTGAGGGTGGAAACAGAGCCTTATTGTCCATCTACTTGGCTTTTCCTCTGAGTGGGAATCACTGTGAAGTGTGAGCAGAAGACCGAATGATCTGCTACGCTACTGGTATTAGGGGAAGAGGCTAAGCAGTGGACATGCAGAACCTGATTGCTACAATTTGAAAGGAGTTTGGAAAACTGTAGCCAAAAACAGTTTCTATGTAACTAGTATATTTTGTTTAGCTTTTTATTTTTCATAAAATTTTTAAAAATTCAGAAAACTATTTGATACTTAATTTTTAATAATCATAAATACTATACTATATAAGACTGTCCTATATTTAGTTCCTATCACTTGATAACTTCAATTACTTATTTAATGTTTATTATTTCATTTTGGGTTAACTATCTAGAGATGATCCATCTGTGATCAATATTTCTGATGAAATGTCAAAGACTGCCTTGTGGAGGAACCTTCTGATTACTGCCGATAACTCAAAAGATAAGGAGTCAAGCTTTCCTTCTAAAAGGTTTGAATTCTAAAATAATGTGAATTTAAACTGATCCCAGTCATTTTATGAAATGAATCCATTAGCAGAAGTATAATAACTTTTCATCAAATTTATATCTAAATTATTTCAGGAAATTCTTTTTAAAAGTGGGTAAAAATTATAATTATCATGTTTATTGTTATATTTTTCATCTCCCATTCAAATTAAAAGTTCACTCCGAAACTATGACAGTGGGGGGAATTGGTGCTATAAATGAATCCCAATGCATGACATCTTTGGACGTTCATTTTGGCCTGTTCTTTTGCCGTAAGATCGTATTGTATTCCCTTATCACTCACTTCCCAAGAGCCCTGTTGGTGTCTGACCACATTTTGCACTCCCCCATGTCCTTTTTAAAACTCACATGGCACATGAGCTGGTGGTTTTATATTCAGTACATTTCCAGTCTCCTACTCAACCATCTGAAAATCTTCCCTAACCTTCTTACCCCAAAACTTTCAGCTCCAGAAAGTTCTATTCATTCTTACTTATCTGTGCAAAAACATTACAAACGACTCCCGTAGTTGTGCATGATAGTTGTAAATGCATGCCGGGGGAAGAATTTGTCCTTAAATATCAAGAGTCATCATAGGATTTCCAACTGAATTTTCCAGAATTTATAAATAAGAGTTTAAATCATCAGCCTTCTTAGCTGCTGAACTAAAGAAAAATCTCTATGTTATGCTAATATCTCTTCTTATTAAAGAGTGATTGAGGGATTTGGGACGTGAATAATTATTAATTTCCTTTATTTTCATGACCTTAAATTAACTTTTTCTACTTAATTTTTATATTACATTTTTGTTATAAGCTCCCCTTCCTAATCACTCTAGAAGCTGATTCCCCAAAGGTAAGACTCTCTCCCTCAAACCTGTTCCTTAATTGTATTTCCTTATGTTCACTGATGTCTTCTAAAACCTGGTCAGCCTCTGTTCTCTGTGTGAGTTTTGGGGAGGCAAAAGACATGCAGAGTCGTGGGCTTAAATCCAGTGTCAGCCTGAATGTTTATGGTGTTCCTATGACGACTCAGCTCTTTAAAAGGGGTTGAAAGTTGAGTGCACTTTTTTCCCACATGATTTATACAAATACATCCTATGTAAATCAAGATACTTCACAGAACTGTGTTTAGTAATGACAAGAAATTTCTATATTGGAAAAAGGAAATTTATCCCTCGCATTAAGAGACTGCAACGCTGGGCGCTTCCATTTATGCCCCACCATGCTTCCAAGCCTGCAAGCTTTATCTGGCTTCCTGAGAAATATTTGGAAACATGGGCTGGAAAAAGAGGCTACATTATGCTTAGAGAGTGTCTCTTGTTGCTGGTTTTTGTCACCCCAAAATGGCGTGCTGCTTCAGTGTCATCTCTAACCCCAACAGCATAAGCAAGACAAACGGTAGATGTGCAGAGTTCACCCCCAGAAACCTGGGGCTTCGTCCTCTCTCTCTGTTTCTCTCTCTGTCTGTTTCCCTCCTTCCCTCCACACCCAACCCCCGCTGTCAGCTACCTCCAACACTTCAAAGGAGGTTAATATAAATTACTCAGTAGGCTCTCTCAAAGACCTCTGGATGCTTTCTATTAACTGGACTTTAAAATCTTTGTGTATATTTTTGCTTGGCTCAAGCAGAAGTTGTAGTCGATTCTAAAACACGCTGTATCTTCCTTTCTCGAAGTCCCTGCTACAGTCTGGGAGGGTCATTTTCACAGTGACTCAGTTTTGCTAGAAGTCTTGGAAGAAAATCAGAGTTATGAGAGGGGTAACTTCTCAAACCTTTTGAAATATTGCTTGTTGACCCTTCAATATTAAAAATATGGCATTTCTCTGATTTTAAAAAAATGTGAACCCAAAACCTTACCAAGCAGTCATGACAGGGCCTAGGAAATCAGAGCAAAAAAGAGAATCCAGG
The DNA here is from genome assembly GCA_007922815.1 of Macrotus californicus. Taxonomy (NCBI): domain Eukaryota; kingdom Metazoa; phylum Chordata; class Mammalia; order Chiroptera; family Phyllostomidae; genus Macrotus; species Macrotus californicus. The sequence continues at coordinate 8,240 of VMDR010026422.1, forward strand.
GTAGAAGAAGGTGGTGGGCGTGGGGGACACAGGGAAGCAGGGAGGGTGGCCCCAGAGCCTAGCTTCTGCCACCAGGGAAGAACCAAGTGCTGCTTTCCTAGTGTTGCCAGGTACCTCCCCAGGAAACATTGACCTTGGGTGTCAGTTTTATAAAGCACAGCAGTGGCTCACGTACTCTGTTTCCACCAATCCATTCACTGAGCTGCAGGGGGGCTTGTCCCGTGTGTGAAGAGCACGGTTGAACTAGGACTGGATTAGACATCCCATGGATGTGGCAGAGTTCGCAGTTAGTTCTTAGATGCTTTTTTCACTTAAACTGGGTAAAATATTCTTGATAATGAAAAGTGAATGAAGTAATAGAGAAAGTATAACTGCTGTTCCAAACTCCACTAAAAAAGGTATCCAGGTTTCTGTGTTGGGCATGTAGACCTTATGCAAGGATGGAAAACTAGGGGTGGAGGGTGGGGAGCCGGCTTAGGTCTCAAGAGATACAGACCCGGTATCCTGGTCTGAAAAGCTTGTTTTTGCCCATGGGTATAGTCTAGCAGGCACAACATTTTTGTAGTTCCTGGTCATCATACTTCAGCGTCCCAGCAGATACAAAGAGAAAGCAGTGGCTTTGGGAAGGCATTGCTGTTACTAGTATTGGTGGCTTTAGGGTTTCTGGAAGCCACACTCTTCCTGTCACTTTCCACTCTTATGAAAACAAGAGACCAACCACTAACCAAGACACATTTTTTCACATGGAAACCTACAGATTTTATTATATCTAAAGATAAGAAAAACGAGTAAACTTTCATTCCACAATAGTTTGAATCTCATGCTAATGGGAACATGTGTTCAAAGAATGAAAAACAAGTGGTTATATAAGAATATAAAAGATGATCTTTAAAACTAGACCTGCTTAACGCATATTACTTTGTTCACTGGAGTTAATCTACTGTCTGAAGTCATCTAGGTATGTATTTTTTAAAAACAACTATGTTTTTCTAGTGAAAAGCATTACTTGACTTTCCTGTTTACTTTAAAGAGTACCTAAAATATCATGACATAAAAACTTTTGCTTGAACCAAAAAAAAAACAAAGACAGAGTTTGCACTGTGGATCCATATAACACAGGAAGGAGCATTTGATGGTCTCGAATCCTCCACATATTCCCATGGCTGACATTTATTTTGAACCCATAAATGGAACACCCTCCCTGCTCCCTCATGTACCCCCACTCCCACTACCTTCTTCTATCCTGCATTCTCTTTCTTGCTTTGATATGCTAAGCCCTGTCGTAACTGTTTGGTTAATACTGTTTATAAGAACTATTTTGGTGTTATTGAAAAATAACAGTTTCAAGATTGCTTAGCAGCATGGATGTGGTTGGTCAGAGTTTGCTCTCTCTTAAAAGATTACTTTCTTTTATTTTAAATTGTAACTCCTCAAGGTCAAGGACACTGTCTCATCCATCTTGTATCCCTTGGTCTTTGCAGAATACTATTTAATATAATATATATTACATTAAACATGTAATACATGTCATATATATGACATATAATAGATATGCAATATATGTTTATTATAATACATAATAGATATATCTTTAATAAATATATGTTGTATATTTATTACAATGAAAATTTAGAACTGATGGGCAATGAGAAAATCAGTATAACAAGGAATAGAATAATAGCCATATAGTAAGAAAATTCAAGTTGATATTTTTATAGATACTGTGAGGTGGTTATAAAATTTCTGCTTCATAGTGCGCTGGAATCTAATTTAATACCCAAACTACTGGTTTTAAAGAGGAAAAATCCCAGTCATAATTGGTAGTGGCTTTGTAACCAAACACCCAGTGTGAATAAAGCGGGACATCAGGAGGAAGCATGTCTGTGGATCAAGTCGACATTCTGAGTCTCTGTCTACTCTTGGTGACTAACAGTGCATGAGGAACATGCTCATTTATCCAAAGGTTATATAGTAGGGCATTGCACACACAGGAACTGTGCGTGTGTAGAGGCTAGTGTGTTTCTGTCCCCTCAGTCTCCCACAGATAGGGTGTGCTATTCTGTCTTTCAAAAGACAAGAGTTCATTAAAGCTGGGCATACCAGCCTTAGAAACCTGGCATTCAAAGTACAAGTGAACTTGGTCATCTAGTCCAAACTCATTTCCAGACAAGGAAACAAGGTTCCAGCGAAGTTCAATGGCTGCCAGCCAGAGTCATACAGCTCCTTCTTAGCTTCTGGGAACCAAATGTAATTTTCTGTTCTGAGCCCCTGGCTTCCTTCACTGCCCCCTACTGGCCCTTTTCATTGGCTCTGTTTGGCAGATGAGACTGGAGCCAGGTAGAACCCAAGGAAAAGTTAATTTGGAAGGTGGGGTAGCAGACACTTGTCATAGGAAAGAAACTTAAAGTAGAAGAAAGTGAGTCATTTAGATAGAGAAGTTAAAAATACAGAGCTAAAGCTCTCAACACATCATGTGCACACTGTCATCTCTTCTCGTGGAAGGAGAGAAGAGAAGGGGGAAGAATCGCTTTGCTTTGACCTGTAAGTAGTGTGTGCTTGGAAGTGTGGCAGGCATAAACCTGAGCACCACAGACACTCGCTCACACCAGCTCTCAGCACTGGCAGCGTGCCACCGATGGCAGAAGCTCCGACACTTCTTACCTGATGGTGCCGGGTGGTGGTGACAACTGAGAAGGGCTGTTTCTAGCTTGAATTGGAGGAAAAACAATTTAAAAAACACGCTCTCAGAATGTGTCTAAGTTATTGACCATTATAAAAAGCTGCACAGGAGGCCCCATGGAAAAAAGAGTTTCAACTGTCACTTTATGACTTGGAGAAGATTATAAAGCCAAGGATTTCCCCACCAGCAACGATTTCATAACTTTACATTAAGGGCCAAAGTTATCAGTATCGATGCCTGGGTAGCCCTAGTTCAGGGCCTCAGAGGGTGTCAGCAGTAGAGTAGGATGCAGAGCAGCTCTGATATGGAGGACTCTGCCCTGGGCTGGAACTGGTGCGGGGTGAGCCCTCTGCCCTTCTGGAAGCATGTACATTTGGTGTGAGCTTCGTGCATGGGAGTGCATTGTTTGAATTTTCTATAAAAACTGTTGACATGAGAGTAGGAAAATGAATGATAGTGAAGAAAAAGAAGACAAAAATGGGAGAGTCACATTACCAGCTTGCCCATCAATAAAATTAAGTGAAGAACAGATGAAATAGAAGCCACTTGAGAAGGAGTTTATGCTGGAAGGGGTGAGGTGAGACATTGCTCCTTTGCTGGACAGGGTTTGTCTGTGAAGAGGCAGTGTGAAGGGGGACCACCTCCTTCCAGACCTGCAGAGGTGTGTCTCTCCTACTGACCACAGTTCTCACCGAGAACCAGGGTCCAGTCCATGCACCAAGGACGGGCCGCTTGCAGCAGAGCCCAGAAATAGCTTCTGTGACATCTTGGTTGTGTCGTTTATAGAGTCAGTACTATCTTAAGACAAGACATGACTGGAGTTTTCACTAATCAGCAGTGATTCACTTGCCCAAATGAAAACCGTGGTATCAATCTTGCATGCTTTTGGAACTGTTTTAAAAATGTCCGGTTTTTGAATTCCTCCCTTTCTGCAGTTTTTGGTTTCTGTCTTGCTGAGTACAGAGGATTTTAATTGTTGCTATCTATCTATGTATGCTTTGCAGCATGAAAAAGTAATGCGTAGGGTCCGTTGTGCTGCTTTGGGGTCTGTGGGTTTTGTTCCTGAGCACGCAGATCTTACAGTAGCCCTGCTGGATTGCAGTAATAAAAGTCTCCTTTTTCCCCCTGTAGCACTGAAAGCCGAAAAGAGAAGAAAGCTGACTCACAGAAAGGTGTTGACAGGGAGACTTGTCTATGACTTGATCTTCAATTTATTTTTTACAAATATATGAGAAGAGTGCCACAATTATTAATAAAACTGCTTTGATCATGTATTGTAAACTCTGTCTCTCATCCCAAATCCACCTTCATACTGTAAGTAGTGCACTACTTGTTTCATTTCTGTGTTTAAACTTCTGAGCATTGAGACACCCTTGTGAGCATTTACAGTAGCTAATGCAAGAACTTCTGCATTGCTTGTGTGTGTGAGGCATTTGTAAGCACTGGATTCTCATTGTCAATTTTATGAGAGCAATAGCTTTCTTAAAGAGATACGTAATATTTACCTAGTTTGTATTTTCTTACTGTAGTGACCTGAAGATACCTGGTAATTTCACTGAGAAGAATTTTGAAAGGTAGTCTTCTTATTTTTTATAGCTTAGCATTAGTGACTTATTTCAAAAGACCCAAATCAAAAATTTAGTTGGAAAGCATTTTTTAATAACTGAATTTATGCATTTGCTTGATTTAATATGATACATTTAATACTTCAGAATTTGTATGTAACTAAAACTTAAATGTGAAAAAATATAGAGAGACCTATTCACAACTTGTTTAAAAGAATCAGACATTAATGCAAAGACTCCAGTAGTATTTGCTTAAGATTCAAGTTGTGCTTATATAATCAAGTATTAGGCTTGTACGGAAATAAATGCTTTAGAAAACCAAGTTTTGTGAGATTTTCCAAAAAACCTTTATTGGAAAAATGCTGTTAAATTTCTCTCCTATTGGCAACAGATATTTTCCAAATAACCCTATTATGTATATACACATACTCGTGGGATACCAAGGGTGAGTCACCGTGCAGGAAACCCCACCCCTGTGCGGGGACTCTGCTGCTGAAAGTCGTGAGCTGCTAACGCTGCCCCTGGATCACGTTCGAAGGCTAGACTGACGGGTCTCTCGTTGACATTTTTTTCTGTAAAGCTCTTTTCCACCTTTTAATTAAATGCATGTTGGAAAAAATAATCTTTTAAATGAAATTTTTAGATTCTGTTTGAAAAGCTTCTGTAGATATTTCAGTTAATATGAAATCATCTTTACTAAGCTTCTCTAGAGGAAGAAAAGTCAAGAATTTTTCAGCATTACTAAAAACACAGTATTTTGTTTTAGATGAATGTGAAGTTAGCAAAGACTACGTCCCACGGCACTCTTGTTTCCTAATAATGATCAGTGATCATCAACCTTATAACCCTGAGTGTCCAATTTCGTAATCATTCAAAGCCCTGTCGCTTTTTCAAACTATTAATTACATATTCTATGTATAAGTGTATGTGAAAAGTGAACAACAGCAGCAACAAAAAACAAATGCTCTTATGATTAATCTTATGAGGGAAATAAAACTATAACAAAGCCTTCATTAGGTTCAGCATTTTGATACCTTCTGAAAAATTCCCCTTACAATCTCTTAAGGAGCCATTTATTTTATGGAACATAAGCCTAAAAAATATAAGAAGAATATGCAGTTAATAAAGTCTGTGTTTATAAATGCCAAGGGAAAAAATACAGAAACTTTCCATTCCAATATGTTGCCTTTGTGTATTTTATAATACAGATATTATATCGTAAACATTCCCATTGTTTTATGATTTAGACTAGTTGTACATGCCGGTCAGTCCCATAAGCAGCCTCTTAGTGTTTTAAGATATTAATAACCATTCTGTTCAAAATGATCATAGTGAAATAAAGCCTTCACATGATCGCCTATTTGAATAATCAATCATATCCAATGAAATTCTGTATTTCTGAGTATTTTTATAGTCATTTTGTTTTCATGTGAATTTTAATGATATCCCTATGTTAATCCTAATATTTTGAAATAATATAAAATATAGGAAAAATGTAGTGCTATATATTTCCTCCTAATTTCAGATTCCTGGTCAAAATTAGT
>VMDR010026423.1:0-14039 GCA_007922815.1 Macrotus californicus
GTAGACTTTTGGAGATTTTTATATAACCTCTAGATTTTCACTTTAACAATAAAATAATGTGTATACAAGTAGAAACTAGTTACTAATTCTTTAATTAACAAAACTTCTCATATATGTTAAACATATGAAATAGGCCTAATTAGTTCAAAATTTCTCTATTGTAAGGAGAAAGAATAAATTCTTGAGAGATTTCAGAGAGCCATTTAAATATCTCAAAGATATTTCTACATCAAGAAAGTCTTTTATTTTTTTAAAGATTTTATTTATTTTCAGAGAGAGGAGAATGGAGGGGGAGAGAAACATTAGTGCATGAGAGAAACATTGATGGTTGCTTCTCACATGCCCTTAACTGGGGACCTGGGCATGTGCCATGACCAGGAATTGAACCCTTGACCCTTTAGTTAGCAGGCCAGTGCTCAATCCACTTAGCCACACCAGCCAGGGCAGTCTTTTAAATTTTAAACTCTGGGAAGCTTGCCAAACATATTTGACCTAAGGATTATATATTGTTATGAAATAATATTTCATTATTCATTTACTGAAGTTGATGATAGAAAGGTGAAACATTTATACATACTGGCAAAATTTCAGTTCTTACGATCGAAAGAAATGATTTTCTTCTAATTTAATCAAGTATCTGACTAACACAATATGACACATAAATGTTTTATTAAAACAGAGTCTCACCTTTCTAGGCAGATAAAAATTTTTTTCCCATTTAACATACTAAAATAGAACCAAATTCTATATTAACTTACTTTTGATATTTAGATTCATTTACCTAATTTAATTCATTATTTAGCTAATCTATGTAATTTCAAGATCTCTTTATAAACCTTCTTTAACTTATATAATCCACCTGCAAATTACACAGTCCTTTTGCTTTGTTTCTTAAGTCATTCAGAAATAGCCAACTTTAGAACAAATTATTTTCTTCAACATGTATTTTCATATTTTATATCTTTTATTGCCATACCATACACAATGCAGTAGCTCCAAACCAGGCAACCACACTGCACTTGTGTTTGTGATGTGAAAAAATACCACCTGGAGGACCAGCAGAGGTGAACATGCTGTGGACATGCCATTTATTACTCACATTACAGGGGAGCACACTAATGGCTGGTGGCTGCTCAGTGCAAAAAAACTGCACCCTGCCACCAGCCTTGGTGCTACTTACGGGTTTAGGGAAGAAGCAGTGGCAGTGGGGATGAAGCCACAGTAGTACATGAGAATGCTACAGGGTTTTGATAAACACAGGGGCCTTGAGGAGGCTGGGAGATACAGGCTGTATTCCTTGCTCCTTATGGCTGCTGGCTAGGCAGCCACATGTTCTCTGAGTTGGAGGGGCCATACCTTGAGCTACCTATCACACCACCCCAACATTGCTTCAACACCTCACAAGTTATTTTGGACAGGAAGTCCCTGGTGATGAAAGCATTGGCACATTGAATCTATATACTACAAATAACAGTACTAGCTATACCTCAAGAGGAGGAGTGGAAGGCAGAGGCAAAGAATACCAAGGAGGACATGTTTTATTTTTTTTTTATTTTTTTTTAAAGATTTTATTTATTTTAGAGAGGGCAAGGGAGAGAGAAAGAGAGGAAGAGAAACATCAATGTATGGTTGCCTTTCATGTGACCCCGACTGGGGACCTGGCCTGCAACCCAGGCATGTGCCCTGGCTGGGAATCGAACCAGTGACCCTTTGGTTCACAGCCCATGCTCAATCCACTGAGCTACACCAGCCAGGGCGGAGGACATGTTTTATGTCTTCCCTGACCAGACAATGTCCAAGAATTTGACAGAGAAACCAGGTCCCTGCTTGTGTAGGGTATTGAAGTCTCTCCCTGCCTTATCAAAGGGAGACAAGGGAATAGGATCTGAGACTACAACAGAGAGGCTGTTAGCTGATTCTCCCAAAGTAGGGATAGGCTGGAATCATGAAGCATTATCATCTTGATCAGTATTTTTTTTGTATCAAATTCAACCATTTAGTCCTGACAACATGTTTATTCAGCCAAACTTTGAGTCTCATTTCAGAAAGTGGTGATGCAGATGGGCATCTAAAGTGAGGCTATACTGTATAAACAAGTAACCAGGTGTGAAAACAGAAAGATCACAAGGGTTAGTGAACACAGCAAATCATAAACCAGTTTCTGAATCTGCAAGAGTATCAGATGAGAAGACTTGCAAATGCAAGTCTTTTGCTGGAGTGAAATTAAGAAGTGACAATCTGATAAATCCTTTTTATCTGTAGTTTAAATGTCTCTGGAAAGAAAACTAGAAAAATTTAGTATCCAGTCTAATTCATAGGTGAGAAATTAAATTTCACAGACTGTTCACCAGATTAGAGTCTAATTTCTATAATTGTGTATAAGAGATTTATTGCAACATCTTTTTTTCTTCTAAAACCACCCTCATTGTTATCAAAGAGCCAAATCAAAACCAATTCCTATCCTAAGTCCAATTTCAATGTGACCTGATATTTTGCATAAACACAGCAGGAATAGCAATTGACTATATAGGGTTTCTTAAATCTACTTTGCTGGCACGATACAAGGAATTCCTAGACTGAGCTTTAATTGACCCCTCAGGGCCAGGAAGCCAAAGCCTCACAATTGCCATCAGGCTTTGCCTGCAGTACCTGCAGATTTGGGTGAATTTTTCAAGTTCTCAAGATCCCCAAAGTGTCTTGAGAGGTTCTTTCCTTGCCCTCTTTCAGAGAAGCAACCTTAGATGTTTACTTGGAAAGATTGTCATGAAGCACATGACCCAGCAATGTTCCAGAGCATTTCTCTAAGGGATTTTTATTGGCTTTGAAAGTTTATCTTAATTCCTTAAGGCTTTCTGGTGACATCCAGAGTCCAGGCATGACTCTTTTAATCATGACATTCCAGGCAAATACTTGGTTAATAAAATCACAATCAGAAATTGGCTTTATGTGTGCTGTTTTGAAGATATCAGATTTCTACTGGATTTATAGAAACAAACATATTGCCATGGGAAAAATAATACTTGCTATTAAGAATTTCCAAATTCCAGAGGGATCAGGCAGGGAGAAAAATATAAACTCCTCAATATTGCATATGAAAGTATAATTTTACCAAACTTCTTTAAGAAAAAGAAAGTTTTCTCGTGTCTGAAAAACAAAAGATTAAGCACCAGGAATGTTTTTCAACAAAAAGTTGTAAGAGCTATAATTATCTTTAGTTTATTATGTCCCATAATCAATTTCTGTCTATCCTGATCATCCGCAAGCACTTCTAAAAATCCAACCATTTCACAGAGCTCCAGTAACCTTCACTTCGTTCAAAGGTATGATTCCAAAATCGATTCTCAGAAATATGCAATCCAAAACAAGTCAGAGTCCTCCCTATGAACACCTCCAAGATACAATATATTTTTGCAAATGCATCAGAGTAAAACAATGACTGTTTATAAATGACAACATTTGAAATGACATGGTTACAAATAATGCAATTGAAAAGTAAATTGCTTTCTTGTAATGATATTGGAAGTTAACAACTACAATTACAAATGAAAATATATCGGAACTTATATACTCTCTAGAACATTTACCTTAATAATAAAAATATGTATATACAAATAGAACATAGTTATTCTTTATTTGACAAAGCTTCCCATATACTTTAGCATATTAAATAGGCATAATTCAAAAACTTCTTTCTGTACAAGGGAGAAGAAATCCTTGAGGTATTCCAGGGCCACACTAGAATAACCCAAAGCCATTTCTCAGTTAAAAAGTCTCTTGAACATTAAACTTTGGGAAGGGTGTCAAAACAATTTTAATGAAGAGTATAACATAAAATTTTTGTAAAACACATTTTTATGGTAATAACTTCAAAAGATAATTAAACTTAAAACTGGGTTTCACATCAAATAATTTGTCCAGGCCACAGGATCCTGCTTAATTTATACAAGTGTTTACTCTCCTTAGGCCAATAAAATACTACACCCTAGTTATGCCATCAAGAGGTAGAAAATGTACCACATGTAATAGACACATAAACATATATCACATAAAGATCCTATACATGAAGACTGAACACGTAAAGACTATACACATAATTTGAATTTTTGTAGAGAAAGCACAAGATTTTCTCCTTTGCTTGTCTCTTTGCTTCTTCCCTTTGCACAACCCTTCAACTTACATGGACCCTCTGCAACTTACACGGACCCTCTGCAATTTTCCTAGTCCCTTTTAGTTTGTCCTTTTAATGCATTCAGAAATTAGAACAATTTATTTTTTTTTAAGATTATTTATTTATTTATTTTCAGAGAGAGTGGGAGGGAGGGAGAAAAAGAGGGAGGGAAACATCAATGTGTGGTTGCCTCTCACGTGGCCCCCCTATCGGGGACCTGGCCTGTAACCCAGGTGTGTGCCCTGCTCGGGAATTGAACTGAGCCTTTCGTTTGCAGCCCACGCTCAATCCACTGAGCTACACCAGCCAGAGCAGAACAATTTACTTTTAATTCTATTTCCTTCAAAATATATTGCTGTAATTTACACCTTTATTACCAAAAGCATGTATTTTTCTCCAACTTAATTAGAATTTTCAACTTTTAGTTACAATTAAAAGTAAGTAACCTGCCCTGGCTGGTGTGGCTCTGTGGGTTGAGCACTGGCCTGCAAGCCAAAATGTTGCCAGATTGATTCCTGTTCAGGGTACAACCTGGGTTGCAGGGCAGGTCCATGATGGAGTTGGGCAAGAGGCAATCAATGGATGTTTCTCATCCTCTCTTTCTCCCTCCTTCCTTCCCTTTCTCTCTGAAAAATAAATAAAATCTTTAAAAAGGTAAAAAAGAGATACTTCTAAAAAACAAGAAAAATTAAGTAATTAGCCTTCATTCTTTAGATTGACACATTTTTAAATACATTTCATAATCTTCGGAAACTTTTTTCTCCCCCCGCCCCCATTGGCAATACACTCACATTTTTAATCTTTGTAATTCCTGCTTTCCTTTAGTGTGCTCAAAAGTGAGCTATTTCACTATTCGGTGTCCTTGCCAACTTTTCCACAGGCTGAAGAAGAGGCGGTGGTGCAATCAGCTCTGGGCTTCTTCTCAGGGCCACACCTCCTGGGCTTTTAGAAGGAGAATTCAGAGTGTTTAAAAGACTCATTTTCTTTTCTAATTTCTCCATGAATTTTACTGTCTGAGAGGGGAGTGAAAACTTTTCTCCTTTAAACTATCAATTTAAATCCTTTCCGAGTAGAATCCTTATGCTGTAACATTAAAAAAAAAAAGCTTGCACGTTAAAGATCTTACTCCATTTATTAGATCTTTAGCCAAAAATGTCTAGTTAGTCTATAATGTGACTAACCACTCCTTTTCAAAACAGAAACAAAAAACAAAATCTAAAGCAAAGACAAAATTTCAGGAAGGAACTGGGGCTACCATTAGAATCTTATCTTCTCGTTTTTCTCTCTAACTTAAGCTTACCATGTAAATGCCATTCTTTTGCTTCCACTGCTGCTTCCTTCCCTCTCCCCACCAAGCTCCTCTGCCACCTTTCAAAGTTCTACAAGGCTGGCAGGAGCATTGTGAGTGTCCCTCCAATACTGGTACACCACACTGGAATTCCCCACTCCCTTGTGACTTCTCCCAGATAACCCCTCTATTCTCAGGATTTTCCCTGCCTTTCACGGGATTTCCCCTACCATAGTCAGGATTTCCCCCAAGAGCTTTCCCACACAACATCTCGTCACCTGCAGTCAACTCCACAGGCCTATTTTCTGAAATAGCCAGCTGGATACACCAATGTAACATAGGAGCTCCAAACTGGGTTTCAACACTGTACTTGTGTTCATGATATTCCAGAAAAGTGACCCAGAGCTCCAGCAGATGTGCACATTGCTGTGGACATGCTGTTTATTATTCGCGTTACAGGGGCATACACTGATGGGGGCAGATTGGTGCCAGAGTGACCATGCCCCACTTCTAGCCTTGGTACTACTTATAGGGTTAGGGAGCAAGCAGTGGCAGTGGGCGGGGGCTGTAGTGGCCTGGGATAAACATAGGACCTTTGAGAAGGCTTGGACTCCAGATACAGACTGTTATGTAGTCTCTGGTTAGGGAGGAGAGGTATAAACCATTTGCTCTCAAGTGTCCATGGTTAGGGGACATTAGGTCTTGTGATTCACCAGCTGGCTGTGTGTCGATCAAACGGTTTGCTCTTGTTTATTTGTTTGGTCTCAGTTCCCCCATTCCACTGGCTTTTCCTAGCTAAGAACTGTAAGAACTGTTTTTTCACAAAACGACCCCTTCATTTGGTCTGGGCTTTAGTTTCTCCTATGTAAAATGGGTGTAAGGTATGTTTGACTTCTCAGCTGTTGAAGAAGGTCAAGTGCTAAAGTACCCATTTGCAGTGCGGCGGCTTTGACTGCAGCTTGCCTGGATTCAGGCAACTCACACCTCTGCCTGCAGAATTATTCCCAGGCCAGGGACCCTCACTCCTTCAATACTCACAACCACCTTTGTTTTGGGATTTGTTTGAGAATGTAATCGAGACTAAAGAACCTGCTGACCCATGTGCGTGGAGGCAGGTGCTGTGGGCAGTGAGGCCTCAGTGTGGGGTGTCAACCTGGGACTCTCCAGGTGACTCACTAGAGCAGCTATCCCCAACCTTTTTGGCACCAGGGACCAGTTTTCCTGGAAGACAACTTCTTCCACGATCCGGGGTGAGGCAGATGGTTTTGGGAAGACTCAAACACATTATATTCAAGCTCACCTCCTGCTGTGCGGCATGTTTCCTAAAAGGCTAGGACCACTACCAACAGTGGCCCGGTCGTAGGGGATCCCTGGGCTAGAGCTCACTGAATCTCCGTTGGCTGAATGTGACATGTAGGTGTTGAAGGTGCTTATCTTGGCTATTGAAGTTCAGTGAAATTAACAAACTGAGTACTTGTCAATGCCGGGATTCCAGGGTTAGCACTTTGAGCATTTTCCCTTGTCATTCTCATAACAATCTGGGAAGTGGAACACCCAGGATAAGCGTAATGAACTAGATTCTCAAAGTTTACTCGTGAGTGCCAGCAGAAAGAGGCTGGATTTAAAACAAGTATTCTGGCTGCAGAGCAGAAACACCTTCTACCACTGCTGTGAGGCTCTCATTGGGGCAGGTACAGAGTGAGAACCAGGGAGGCTCAGCTGCAGCTGCTGTTTCCATTGGTACAATTAACATGATTCTCTCCCTAATTCCCAAAAATGTCAAAATACTTACCCTCTGCCACTCAGTCTTCCAGGTAAACATCCTTTTATTTATTTATTCTTAAAAGATTTTGTTTATTTTTATAGATAAGAAAAGAAAGGAAGAAAAAAGGGGAGAGAAACCCAATGTAAGAAAGAAACATCTATTGGTTGCCCCTCAAATGCATCTCAACTGAGGGATGAAACACCCAGCCTGGTATGAGTCCTTGCCAGGACTGGAACCAGCAACATTTCACTTTGCACTATGATGCACAACTGACTGAGCCATACTGGTCAGGGCACAAGTGAACCTCCTTTTAGACCGAGCTACAATTTGTCTGCCTTTCCTTTTATCCCAGCATGGAGTTTGACCCTCAGAAGACCTTGGTTTTGGGGGCTGGGACTGTGCACGTTCACCCCCATTTTTGTCAGGCTGTGATCCCATTTACTCAGGTAAGTTTGATGCCTTGTTTTGACTTTTCAAGTGTCATTCATATGTAGCACTGACATTCACCCTCCAGCAGTGGGGACAACTGGATGTGAATGCTGGAAACTAATATTCAGAAGTCCTGCTGGAGACCTAAAGGATCCTGTTCTCTTTATTAAGTGGTCACTGTTTTCAATATAAGGGACCCACTACCCAGGTGATTCTGTCTTCTATCTCCCTATTGGCTACATGAAACAAGGAAACTCACCATACCTTCTCTGCAACCTGGACATTGTTCTGGACCCACGTCAGCCTTTGAAGTGTCCTGTTTCTACACCTTGAACTTTTGGGTTGGGAAACAGTCCTTCTTAACACAAACCCTCGCTGCAGTGCTCAGCATCCTGGGACCCTTACAACATGGGACAACATGGGTTACATCCTGAGACAACTGAGACCCTGACTCCAGATTCCAATTAGTGGAGAGATACAGGCATAGTTTTTAGGATACAAACTGTATTAGAAAAATTAAATGTAGGTCACCTGAACAAGAATAATAACCATGGTCACAGCTAAGATCCCCTAAGCACAGACTAGGTATTAGGAAAGTTGCAGCACCATTCAAACTTTACCCATTGATTTCTAACATCAATGTTATTCTTTAGCTTTGAGATTTTTTGCGTGCCTGATTATCTCACTATTTGTATTTTACAGAGTTTTATTGGCGTGTTTTTGAAGAGTATGTTGCTTTCACTAAAGCCTGCAGATAGATTTAACACCTCTCTTTATTGAAGACATGTTATTAAAATATTCTACAGATTCCTCTTTGTAACTCATGCTCTGAAATGGTGAAAAATGCATATCCAGCAATTACTATAAATACACTATGGCTTCCTGAAATACTGAATAAAACTCATAGTCTTCATTACCTTCACTTCATGGGTAGCAAAACAATTAAGTGAATGTCAGAAGGTCCAGTGTGTCCGCACGGTGATGAGAATAAGAATCCTCCAGAGAAGCGTGGAGGGAATATGGAGGGCAGACATTAGGCAGCCCCAATGCAAGTGGATATGGTTGCCCCAGGTCTTTTCATTCTACAGGATATATCCCACCTGACTATTTCTTAACATTTGTGTTCCTCCCCCAGAAAATATTTGTTTTCCTCCATAAAATTTCTTAAATTATTTTGTAGATATGGTTTATTTTTCTAAGAATAGAACATATTTATTTTTTTAAAGATTTTATTTCTTTTTAGAGAGAGGGGAAGGGAGGGAGAAAGAAGGGGAGAAAAACATCGATTGGCTGCCTCTTGCACACCCCCCCCAACTCGGGACTGGGCCCCCAAACCAGGGGTGTGCCCTGACTGGAAATTGACCCAGGTAGCTTCTGGTTCACAGGCCAGTGCTCAACCCACTGAGCCACACCAGCCAGGGCTAAAATAAACATTTTTCATTTTTCATTTTTCAGTATTTTTCCTTTTCTGAAAGCTTTTGATCATACTATGTGAAATCTCTAAACAATTTTTCTTTTTTAATATTTCTAAAGATTTTATTCATTTTTTTGCATTACCATTTAACATCCTTATACCCCTCCCCCTAAAATGAGCATTTTTAAAATAGCTAGAAGAGAAAAGGCTCTGAAACATTACAACAGGTAGGTCTCAATATGTGCTAATAAATGCACAGTGAGTTCTAAGAGGTGAGAGAATTTACTTGAACTATGGCTATGCCCCAGACTTGGCTACCATGAAATTCTTGTTTCTACAAAGTGTGAGTTCTTTTTATTCATTAGAATTTGGGGGGGGGAAATGAGATGAGAAAGATATATTAAGGTGTGAGGAGATAAACTTGAAATTGTGGAAAACTAGCCCTGGCATTATGCTTCATTGTTTTAATAATCATTTGCTAATTATCTCACTGCTTCAGAGGCTGAACTAGGTGTGTATTAAACAGCAGTGATTAAAGAAATGTGATCACAACAAAGGTTGCTCAAAGGCTTTATTGAAGGAGCAGCCAACAATTCAAAAAGAAAATATTCTAGGTTATAATACATTGCTAGGTTATGTAGAAACATAAATTGACCAGCACTCAGGAATGATGAGCCTGTGGATCCTGAGAACTTTAAGAACACACATTTGAAGAAGGGAAAAGAGATTTGATTTCATGGCGAAGATGTTTCATGGACAAGAAAATGCTATAAGGTCTTCCCATGCTAGTAGTTTCCTAACAGTGTCAGACCATTCCTATGTGCCCGTTTCAGGATGCTAAAGATTATGTTCACTTAAAAATGAGTTCTAAAATTTCTGGTAAGTTTTTAGATTTTTTTCCCAACTCTTCTATGACATTACTTAGTTTAAGGTTTTTTCAAATTTTGGTTTCTATTTCAGTGTCATATTTGCTTTGAATTTAAAATAGGAAAAGCCTTTTGCCTAATCATAATTGAATTTATTGTTTACTACACATATGCATGCTCATAACTATTTATAATAGTCATGTGATTTTTAAAAGTTACTGAGTTATACATACATATACTTTCATTACAAATATAAACTTAATTTACCCTGTTTGATTTATAAATATGTTTGTAATCTGAACACATTGAGAATGTCTGAAATGTCATTTCACCTGATGTCTTAAATGTGTCTGTAAAGGACAAATTCTCTTTCACTATGATAAATACAATAGGATTTACACATCAGCAATAACAATTAACAATAATGGAACTCAGAATTAAATTCTTCCACTTTTAAAAAAATTATCTTAATCTTCAAATTATAACTGAACAATAGAACTCCATTTAATGTTTATATTGTGAATCTTAGTTCTTTCTTTCAAAGGCTCATCCTACAGCCTTGTGTTATATTTGTCACATACATACATGATGGTGTAAGTAGGTCATTTGTGTGAGACAATTTTCCGGACTCTGATCCAGACATACCTCTTTTATTATGACTCGCTATACTGGGCGCACAGATCATGTGTTTTTATTAACATGGACTCAAGCCCCTTCACCAGGAAAGGAAGACAACTTTCATTAGCCATTTTCAAGATGTGACTGTCCTGACCAGGACCTGTCATTTCCCAGCACCCAAGAGGCGGATCTTGGTCTTTTCTGCTGAAGTGATGAGGGAAAATCTTCCCAGACTTGGACTCTCAGACCCAGATTACCCATAATACCCTGAGAGGAATACCGCCACGCCCACCCACTGAAGGGTCAGAAAAGACGTTTCCGCTGGGACATCCCCACAGGGGCGGGACTTCCGGAGTCTTTCTGCAGCGGGCATTTTGCTTCAGCCATGATCTGCTCAAGTTTGTGCTCTAAAGCTCCAGATCCCCGGGTGCTGGTGGAGATGCCGGGACGGGGAAGGCGCCAGAGTCGCGGTCCACACAGCGCACACGATGGCAAGAAGCTGGGCGACGCTGCCCAGGTGACCGGCGCCAGGGCCGGGACGGGGGCGGTCCAGCCGGGAGCGTCCTCCTGTAGCTCCCTTACCGCCCAGCCTCTCCCTCGGCGTCCTCTGGCGGCCTTGGCCTTGCTGAGACGCCCCGCTGAGGTAAGTGCAAGTCCCCTCACACCTGCACCCCATCGGTGCCTCAGCACAGCGAACCCTACATCCAGGTGTACGAATGTCCTGCCGCCCAGGCCCCGCGTGCAGGATCGTGAGGACGGCTCATTGGAGAGAGTGTTGTGGTTTCTTAGGACACAGCAAGTACAGTGCAGAGTGGACGGAGTTACTCGAATGTGAATTTCCCGTGACATCTCGGTGGTGACTGTTGAAGGAAAGATCAGAGGGCAGGCAGGGAGGACTTGAGCGTCCCCTTCGGGGCTTCGGCGAGCTGTGGGATCCGTTAGAAAACGGGTTGTGCTGGATCGTGCTGGAACCTGCCAGGCACTGTCTGGATGCCATAGGCCTAGCTTTTGGGTGAGTCCAGTCGGATACCTGTGCTATGGTGCAGAAAGGTGTCGGAGCTGAGAGAGTGAACATGTGGATTTCAGATGTGAAAGAGGAAGACATTCCACAGTGGTGTGCACAGCCAGGGAAGTGTGAGCTGATGGTCCTGGGCCCTGGTGTGAGGGCATAACGGTGATTGTGCCTTGGAGGCATGATCTGGGAGACTCAGTGGAATTGCTTGGCAGGTAAGATGGGACCCTTGCAGTCATTGGCCAAGGCTTAGATGGCATTGATCTGCCATCCCCTGCGTCCCTCAAGCAAGCTGCTGCTGTTGAGTGTGTGAACAGTAATGAATGGGATTGTGATGAGTGAGCAGCCAGCACTGGCGTTAGGGCTTGGTGTCCACACTGAACTGGGGAGCCGTGGAGGAAATTGATCGTGGGGAAGATGTGTCAGGAGTAGGATTGTGGTTCTCAGTCAGCCCTGGATTCATTTGTCTCAATTCTGACAGGTTGGTGTGACCTTTGCGGACATTGCCCTGTACTTCTCCAGGGAAGAGTGGTGCCTGCTTAATGAAGATCAGAGACGCCTGTATCTGGATGTGATGCTGGACAATTTTGAACTAGTATCCTCACTGGGTAAGACCCTCACTCTCGCCAGAGATAAAGACTAGGCTTTGCATCTCCTTATTCCTGGTGCTTTCTAGGGGGTGCTCTGTCCTCACATGTCACTGTAAGCACTGCTTGATTTTCCAATTTTCTGAGTAATTACATATATGTATATTTTTTTCTTTTCTTATGTGGGGAGGAATTGTCCTTAATTTTTTAGCTAAGGAGTCTTTTGAACCCTTTTATATTTTATACATTAATTTCTTTTTCACCTACTGGTACATGGCTTTTTTGCTACACAGATACTGTATTTTTTACAAATTTTCAATATTTTTGGCAACCCTGCATTTAACAAGGCTATTGTTGCCAGTGTTTCAGCAGGCTCAGATGCTGGTTATCAGTATTTACTGATGAGTTATTTTCATTTAAATTTTATGGAGTTTTATTTAGACTAAGGTGTTGCTTTTTTAATAGCCTGCCCTATGGTGTTGACATAACTTTATTAGTCACTGGAAAGTCAATAAATTTATGTTACTTTTACTGAACTGAACATACAATATCTCCAAGCCATGTTTTTATATAGTCTGCCTGTGTTTTCTTCGATGCTGAGATTGCCTGTTTTTTTAAGTTATTCTTTTTTGTAGATGTTACTGATTTCTATTGTTAGATAGAGGTGAGAGGGGGGAAAAAGAGAGGGAGAAACAGCCAAGTGAGAGAGAAACATTGACGCTTTGGCTCTCGCCCACCCCAGTTAGGGACTGAGCCCCCAGCCAAGTCCTGTGACCTTGCCAGGAAAACAACAGGCCACCTTTTGTCTTGCAGGATTGACACCAACCAAATGAGCCACAGTCATCAGGTTTGCTTTTCCATTTCACTATGTTAATAGCTGTTGTTTTGCGAAGAAGCTTTTTCATTTGTTGTCTGGATTTTTTATATTTGCTTTTTTGCCCGGTGGCTATTCTCACATTCAGAAGATCATTTGAAAAGTAAATATGCAGATTTGAATGACGTGGCTTGGTGAGTCGAGCATAGTCTTGCAAATGGAAAGGTCACCTGTTGGATTAGCAGTCAGAGCACGTGCCTGTGTTGCTGTTCAGAGCTCTAGTTGTGGGCTTGTTCAGAGGCAACAGATCGATGTTTCTCTATCATATTGATGTGTCTCCCTTTCTTTTTTCCTCTCTTGTGCTTTCTTGAAAAGAACAAATAAAATCTTTTTAAAAATTACATAGATTATAAAAACAAATCTCTAAAACTTCTCCAGGTTTTCTCCCTCCCTTCAGGGAGGGAGAAAGAGAGGGAGAGAAACATCAATGTATGGTTGCTTCTTGAGCACCCCCCACTAGTGACCTGGACCACAACCCACACATGTGCCCTGACTGGGAATCGAACCAGCGACCTTTCAGTTCACAGGGCAATGCTCAATCCACTTAACTACACCAGCCAGAGCAAGATCTTTTCTGTTAATTTACACATCACTATAAAACTTCTTAAGTTGCATTTTATGCATTTTATTCATAAACTTTGGTAGATTGTGTTTCCAGTTACTTTGCCTCTAGACTTTTTTCCCCTTCCCCACATCTAGAGGTTTTTTAAAGTTGTCTTTTGTTTTTGTTCTTTTTTTCTTTTATCCTTGATTGTTCAGGAGTGTTTTGTTTAATTTCAACATATTTGTTTCTTTTTAAGATTATTTTTATTTATTTTTAGAGAGAGAGGAAGGGAGGGAGAAAGAGAGGAAGAGAAATGCCAATGTTTGCGAGAGATATTGATTGGTTTTTTCTTGCATGACCCCAAACAGGTACCTGGCTTGCAACCCAGACATGTGCCCTGACTCAACATATTTGTGAATAATCAAGCTTCCTTGGAACTAAAATTGATTTCAAGATTCATAGATTGTGATTAAT